>OMNR01040194.1:1435-13222 GCA_900303205.1 Mora moro
AGGAAACAAGCAACGTGGCAGGTAGGGGTTAGACAGTACAGAGACAGGTCATTAAGGAGCAGGTAGGGGTTAGACAGTACAGAGACAGGTCATTAAGGAGCAGGTAGGGGTTAGACAGTACAGAGACGGGTCATTAAGGAGCAGGTAGGGGTTAGACAGTACAGAGACGGGACATTAAGGAGCAGGTAGGGGTTAGACAGTACAGAGACGGATCATTAAGGAGCAGGTAGGGGTTAGACAGTACAGAGACAGGTCATTAAGGAGCAGGTAGGGGTTAGACAGTACAGAGACGGGTCATTAAGGAGCAGGTAGGGGTTAGACAGTACAGAGACGGGTCATTAAGGAGCAGGTAGGGGTTAGACAGTACAGAGACAGGTCATTAAGGAGCAGGTAGGGGTTAGACAGTACAGAGACAGGTCATTAAGGAGCAGGTAGGGGTTAGACAGTACAGAGACGGGTCATTAAGGAGCAGGTAGGGGTTAGACAGTACAGAGACAGGTGATTAAGGAGCAGGTAGGGGTTAGACAGTACAGAGACAGGTCATTAAGGAGCAGGTAGGGGTGAGAGGGCATCCTTAGCTCTAGGATGCCTACAAGTAGGTTGTGGACATTGGGGATCAAACCCAGTACCTTTAGGCTGGGAGTGGAACACCCTAGCTGGCTACTACTTTGTTCTGCCCCTGTGATATGATCGACAAGTTGTCTTCTTCTTGTGGTATGTTTATTAATTTAATCATCTAGTTCTATGTTTATTCATTTCATCATTTTAATACGCAGGCAAATCACGATCGAGGAGGGGGAGCAGAGGGCCAAGGAGCTGAGCGTCATGTTCATCGAGACCAGCGCCAAGACGGGCTACAACGTCAAGCAGGTCAGACGGTTCGGGTTATCCAAGCATTGCATTAGCAGGCTAGTGTTAGCCTAGCTTTATCGTTGCCTAGCATTAGCAGAATAGTGTTAGCCTAGCATTAGTAGGCTAGTGTTAGCCTAGCCTAGCATTAGCAGGCTAGTGTTAGCCTAACATTAGCACAATAGTGTTGAAGCGGCCCTCTGCATCAGTAGCCGCTGGTCTCTCCCCTGGCGCTTGTATTTCTGGTTCTGCGTCTGTGGTTCTGGGCGCCGTCCGCCGGAAGTCACTAATTCAGTAACATCTGGTGATCTTTAAAGTGCGAAGACGACGTGACGTGGTGAACATAATATATGTAAACCTCCTCCACTAGTCAATGGTAAAGGAACCAGACAGCGTAGCAGGAAAGACGACAGCAGGCTGTCCGTCGCCCCCCCAACGCGTAGTTTTATATTGTTGGAGGACAGATACACGTAACCTACGGCAACGGCGGCCCTGTGGGCTGACGCCGCGGCGCGGAGACCCTGCGGCCTCGCTCTGGTCGCTATTTAGCAAGTATGGCTTGGCTTTTAGCGCTGGTAGCCTGTGGCTGAGTCACAGTTAGCGTCTGAGCTGCTGTTATGCATGTGATCCACGATACAAACGCCATCCAAGACGTGGTTTGTATTCTGTGTGGGCTTCTTGCTACGACGGGAGGAGAGAAGGACCTTTAGGACCTTTAAAAGAAAATACCGTCTTTTTGGACGGTATTACACGGTCTTCGGTGTGTTCATGCACACAACATTGTGCAACAGACAAGTTAAATCCCAGGAAATTACTATTGGCTCAGAATAATACCTGACACAACAGAGGCAGAAAGATGAAGATTCCAGCCAACGCTGTTATCCAAAGATCTTCGTGAAAGCAGGGCGTTGTTGTCCTTAATTCCAGATCTTTGTGTTAATCTGATAATGAGCGAGGGGAGACAGCGGAGCTCAGAGGGAGGCTTGTCCATCAATGCAGTCGTGGTTCTGGCAGCCGCTGCAGCGGCCAGACAAACACAGACGGCTCTTTTCTTCAGCGCGCATTAAAACTGTCAAAACAAACGCCACAGAATGGATGGAACGGAGGAGCGAAGAACAACAACAGAATGAAGAACAAAGAGAGACCATCTTGTTCTGGAATGCTCTGCCATACTGTCTCCTACTGTGTGCCGAACGATGAGTCATCACATTTGCAGCTAATCGTTTTCAGCTCGTCGCGGTGATTAATGAGCGCTAATAGCCGTCATTTTCACCCCTTTGACTTGATTATCGGAAGCTTTGTGCTCCGCGCCGGAGGAACACCGGCATGTCGTGTGGCGAGGGATGTTTACAGGTTTTCACAGTTAAACTTCATTGAGTATTTAGAGACTCATTTCAGCTTTGCTCAGGAGCATGTCTTTACAGTTTACTATTTACTACGAGACTTTTAACCAAACTTTAAACTGTCCAAAAACAGGGAATTCAGATCCATGTCATTAAGGAGCAGGTAGGGGTTAGACAGTACAGAGACAGGTCATTAAGGAGCAGGTAGGGGTTAGACAGTACAGAGACAGGTCATTAAGGAGCAGGTAGGGGTTAGACAGTACAGAGACAGGACATTAAGGAGCAGGTAGGGGTTAGACAGTACAGAGACAGGTCATTAAGGAGCAGGTAGGGGTTAGTGGGCATCTTGCTCAAGGATCTTGAGGTTAGGCTGTGGACATTGAGGATCGAACCCAGGATCTTTCCTGAGGCTATCAATCCAGTTATCAATAATAATCATTACATCTATTTGTTTAATTCATACAACATATATATCATCAAACAGTTTGTTTTATCCCAATTAAAATGTAAAATGGTGACACCACCATTTTGTATTGAGCCAATTCTGAGAGATGGAGTTGTTGTTCTGAACATCACAACACATACATCTGTAAGTTTGAACCGTTAACCCTGAACCTTGAGTCCATGTCCTGTCCCCAGGTGGGTTTGTGTGATGGTTTGATGTTGTTGTTAAGTGTGAGAAGATAAGATGCAGATCCACAGCCCCGTTGTCCATGTGTCTGTCCTGCAGCTGTTCCGGCGTGTGGCCGCGGCGCTGCCCGGGATGGAGAGCATGCAGGAGACCAGCAAAGAGGGAAGTATCCTCTGCCTGATCCAATACTCTCTGATGACGCTCCTTGTGTTTTACTAAGAAATCCCTACCAGTATTTGATATGGATACAGTACACAGAACCTCCGGGTGTATGTAAAGAGACAACCTGTAGACCAAACAACGGTAAAATGCCTTTTCCTGTTTAGTTTTCTTGCATATCGTACTAAGGAAAGGCTCTTGTATCGCATGTCTGAAATGTGACTTGGATTAAGATATGATTATATTTGAGATTGAAAAAATCGAATCTAATATTTTGAGTTAATGGACTTTTATCTTTAATTCATTTAATTCATTCAATATCTGCGCTTTTAATGTAGAAGGAATGAACAGCGTAGTATTTATCTACAGGGATCTCCTCTAACACGTACTGTGCAAGTCATTTAAACTACTTTATCACTCCAGGTCTGTTTTCTGATCCAATTATAAAATCAATCATTTCAAAGCCGCATGAAGACTATTGACACGTTCCCTGATGTGTGTTCTGCTGGTACGGTGATGAGGAGGTACACTATGTATAAATCCTTGTTTGTCTAATTTAGTTTCTGACTGCACCTCTGAAAACAGACAGGTCTTTTATACTCCTGTCAACAACGGACCACCGTCTCTATGGAAACTAGGCTGCTTTATGAAACTGTCTTTCAAATCGCTGTGTGCACATAAAGACGTCTTCTTAGCTCCACCATGTCAAGATGACTCCTGACAGTGGGTCCTGATAAGTGCTGGTCCAATCATCTCTTGGGTCTTCAGTGCAACACCCTGCTACACCCAACCTTTAGTCCACTGGTGCCCAACCTCGGGCTCGGACTCCACCTGACCTGTACATGCATGTAGTTGCAGGCGGTTGCTGACTTATAAGCTGTAGATATTTGATGGTGTATTTTTTAGGGAGAAAATAAATATATAAAGGATTGAAAGGTCCGGCAAATTCCCCATATATACAACCCAATGGACAGCCATATGGCCAGTGATTCATAGCCACAAGCTTCTACCACTAAGTTCTTCATTCGGTGCGATGCGTTCACACTGGGGCATGGATGTAACGGGCAGATGTTCATAGGGTTGAAAGGATGTGTGAGGAAGCTATGCTACAGAAGGAGTTGGGCTTGCGGCCCTAAAGGGGTTGGGAACCACTGCCTTAACAAATCAATGTGTCAATGGTGTGGAATTCAAGGATGGCTCCGATTATTCTGACAGGCTTTCTTGTCCTAACTGTTGGTAACGATTCCATTGGCCCATTGGATGGTATCTTCTCCCTGGAGACATGTGGACCTGTAGCGTAACTAGCTATCGTTGACCCGGGTCCTCTGAAGACAGCTAGCTTGATGCCGCTAACAGCTATTGATTGGTTCTCTAATCTGGGAGTGCTGCACCTTGTCAAGGCATTAGCGTTAGCACGTTACAGAGATCGATAGCCCAGCCGTGATAGCCTTGCAGCGGGCTAATTAATTGGAGCTCACAGTTCAGCTAATTAGCTCCACACCTTGTGTGTAAATTATTCTTAAATGTTGATGAAAATTGTGCACCAAACAGTAAGATCAATTCACAAATCGTGAAACAACTATTTCTACATTCAGCATCAGACAATGGTTTGGGAGATACCAATGATGTCATCCTTTAGAGGCCTTACTTTAACCAAAAGGTTTTTTTTATTTTGTAATGTTTTCGTAACATCGGACCCGTCCATGTGTGAAAGACAGAGGGTGGTTTCCAGGACACGGGGCGGACAACGTTTATGACGCCATAACCCAGGTGATGGATGTGGACAGGTGACAGCACCTTGGGGTGCTTGTGTTGTTGCCGATGCTGTGGTATGTTTCTAGTGGTTTCTGTCCCGGCATCGATTTCCCAGTGACGGCAGCTGAGCTCCGGGCGTCTCTCTCTTCTCTCCCCTCACAGGTGACACACCACTCTGTAAAGGGTCAATGCCAAACCGTGACATTATCTGATTAAAACGTTAAACGTTGCGGATGTTAACCGCTGGCAGCCCCGCTGCTGTATTCACGACGGCATACAGGAGGTTGGCCGGAACAAACTGGTTCATCTGAGGACATAAGCATCAGTAGAGGGAGAAGTCGTCGTTTGTCCTTCTGTGTATGTTTTGTGTCGATACGATGTGTTTACGCTCGGGGGTTCACAGGCCCTAAATGCTCCCGGGTAATATCTGCGGGAGAGATAGTAATTAGGCTGTAGGAGGAGGTCTTGGCGAGAGGCGGGGTGGGGGTCAGGGTGAGTGATGGTGGGTGACACGGTCTGGTGCGGGAGACACCGGCCACGTTCCAACACCGTTTCCTACCACTCCTTCACTATAATACCCTCGAGGAGACGAGCAGTAGCGGTTAGTGGGGACGAGAGACGGCTGAGCTGCTTCAGCGTCATTCAAGGCATCGTGGACCGTTGAAGACACGGGCGAAGCACGACCTTCAGACGTGCTTTATGGCCGCGTGTCCAATGATGTCGTCGCTAAATCTCCAAAAGCACTTCAGGCTACCTCTAGCTTACTGCATTTGGGAATAAATGGTGATTGGGGAGAACGTCTGGAGATTTAGGAAGCGAAGCGGTGAATTTGCCGACTATAGCGATTGGAATGCAGCCATTGGTCCTTATGCTGTTTCCCTGCAGCAGGATGACGACTTCCTGTCTTCCCGGTCAGAGAGATGAGGTCACCTGACTTCTTCAGGTCCTCAGGTCGGGCACAGTGTAGTAATAATACGAGGTCATGCAATCAGACGACATCTCGTCTTCAGTTAGACCAACGGCGTGTCTGTCCTCTACAGTGTTGTGTTGAGTCGGTCCAGCTCTGTCGTGGTCGTCTCATGAAGGACTTGTGGTTTCTGCAGTCGTACGAAGGTGGTCTGTCTTTGTCGTCGGTACACATGACTAAGATCTGTTCAGAATCTGTGAGTTCTCATGTTTGGCTTCGCCTGCAGAGGAGAATGGTACACACCTTTACTCTACTCTACACACACACACACACACACACACACACACACACACACACACACACACACACACACACACACATACTCTGGCCTCCTGGCTGTTTTTGAGTTGGGGAGGTTTGTGGTTGTGGTTGTATGTGCTGTGGCGCCCTCTAGTGGCACAGCGATCACATTACAATATATAATGTAGTATGATTTGAAAAGTGTAATTAGTCAGGGTTATTACGTTTCATTTGGGTGTTGAAAGAAGGTCCTGAAATAACATGTTTCCTTTGTTAAATGTCATCCCTGCTTGTTTCACTTCCTTAATGTTTTCCCTCAGTGATTGACATCAAGTTGGACAAACCACAGGAGCCGGCAACTACCGAGGGCGGGTGCTCCTGCTAATACTCCCCGGCCAATCAGAGAACATCTTTTACACCATGTGATTGTCTTTAGGTTTTTATTTTATGTTTTTATTCTGTTTTAATTTTAAATTTTAATTTTTTTTGGTGTGATTAGTTTGCACATTGGAGGTTGGACGCCATATCTGAATATTGGGTTAATAGTTGGAACTACTGGGTACTTGAAAACGTGTCAAATCTAGTTTGTTAATGAAATTGCCAAAAAAAAATCTCAAAATATCAACAAATGTAAACTGGGAAAGATGTCCTAATATGTGTACACCCTTTTTTTAGGTGAAAAAAGTAAGGTATCATTCATTTTTCTTTTTGTATTTTTATAAATTCAGGGAACTCTCTGGAAGGTTTAATTTATTTTTAGTATCTCCACCAACACCAGACTGCAAACAGAGGATAGAGAGATGCCGATAAACCAGAAGAGGTGTCTGATTAACGACAGCATGCATGAAACAAGGTGTTGTGAGCGTATAGCGCCGTCTCCTGGTGTACACTAATATTACACTTAATGCACTCTTTAAAAGAACAACAACGAGTTGTCAAACGTCCTTCTGCTTCTCAACGCTGTTGGCCTGGATTTCTATACTTGACTTCAAAAATATTTTTGTCCCGTGTGTTTGTGTGTAAATGTATGCTTTTTTTGTACAGGCAACTTGAGCTAGTATGCTCTCCGCACCCTGTCCCCTCATAGGTCCTCATTTGTTTGTGGCATGTCACAGAGTAACCCGTCTGTGATTAAATCTCAATAGTTGTGATTAGGATCGCCCACAAAATGAAACGCCCGGAGAAGCCTGGGGGAAACACTGCCCCCCTGTGGACAATGTGTAAATACTGTGTTTTATGTTCCCGGAGGCAAACCTTGGTGTATGGTTTCAATCACACTACTGCATAACCCTTGTGATGTTGGTGTTTAATGATTCAGCGAGACAACGGTTACATTCCTGACCAACAAAGAGAAGACTTTTGCACATGTAGACCTTTCAGGTGATTATGAAGTGAGGGAAACGCTTCGTTGTAAATAAGCATCCACGAGAGTCGACGTCCCTGTTCAATTGTGATACAAACATGTCATGTGACCCCTTCTCCACTAACTCCAGGTTCCAGTTGATGCCTGTGTTTGAAGTGTTGTTAACATTTAAAGAGGAGAGAGTTGAACACAAAAAGCAAAAACCTACACAAACCGCACCAAATGAAATAGGATATCAGGATGACTATTTCCAACTCAAATACGTTTCCAATGATGGCATTTGCTAGTCCTTTTATGTAAATGGTGACAAATGTGACATCACTTGGCACCAATTTCAGCCAATTGCAAAGTACAGTTGCAATATCATGTTTGACCATAGATGGCGCTGTGTCTTTGGTTTGATGTTGGTGTTTGCTTCCACTCTTTAACATTATACTACACCTCTGTTCCTATTTCAGGCAGGAATTGTAATGTACTAGTTAGTTCCTTTCATTTGACTTTGGAGTAACCTCTTACTGCACTTTTTAAGACCTGTCGTAGAGTTAGTGAGAAAAGAAAAGAAAAAATGTGAAAAAAATTGTAAAATAACTATCTTTATCACACTTGGGAGTGCTGTGTTTTGGATTTAGACTAGAGGGAAAAAAATACAACAACTACTCACACATCTGAGATGGAGGCATTTGTTCGACACTCGCCTAATTGTAATAATAATAATAATAATAATAATAATAATTAGAATAATAATAATCGTCTCAATGGAAAACAGGAGGAGTTGCAGACGCTAAATTGTAGAGATAACCAGTTTTGTTCCCCCCAACCTTCCCTGTATTGTTTATAACTTAGCTTGTGGTCAACCGTTGGATCCGTGCGCCTCAGTCGGATTCTAGATCAAAAAGACATTATTAGAGAAGCCTTGCGGTGTCGCTCTCAAACTGTGAAGCGGTGAGGAAGGTTTTATTCAGCCGGAGACGAGGATGTTTGTCGTGTTTTAGCGTAGCCGCTACTGCTATACCAAAAGACCACATCCGGTCTGGGCCTCCGGTCTGGGACTCCGGTCTCTGGTCGGCTGCCTCTACTTGGTCTGGGACTCCGGTCTCTGGTCGGCTGCCTCTACTTACTAACTAACGTTTCCTCCGCGACGAGAAGTATTTATTACCCTGAACACTGGAATGTGCTGCCCTGGTTCTCGTCCGTGAGTCGTGAGGGGAGAGCAGCTTTGTTTGGGTATTTATTTATTTATTCATTCAAGCCTGAATACGAGTCAGTGTAAATAATGCCCACCACACCTGTACCTTGTCCTGCTCCTGACCGGAGCACAAACTCACCTGTTTGATCTGTGACCAGAAGACAAGAGACACAACATCCCTAAAAATAGGATGTTGTTTTGGTGATGCACTGGGGGTGGGGGAGCACGCGACCCTGTGGAAGGTCAGAGGTCAGGGGTCGTTCCCAGCTGATTTGGTTACTGTGTCCGTAGAGCTAGCTCTCCATCCACTGTACAGAGATCTGGCATGTCTCTCAAACGATCAATAAAGACGTCTTAATACCAGATGCCCGTGTCGTCCTTGTCTCTTAATGTCCTCGTCTCCTCCATCCACAACCGCCCCACCCAGCATGCGGTCTGCTGGTGTTTGTTTTCTCCCTGAAGCTCGCCTGCGGTTCCACACCAAAGCCAAAACCAAAACGGTGTACAGTTGCATGCCAGGGACTTTAAAAGGGCCCCTATTTTACCAGCAGGTGTGGTGTTGACGAGCCACCACATGCCATGTCAGGGTCCACCCAGATGTACGGGGGATAGATCAGCCTGCCAGTCGGTACAGTCCACTGGGTAGACTGCTGATGTATCCGTCTAAAGTAAGTATATTTGCATGAGTACATTGTAAATGTCACCGTACCACCTCCGTACGAAGTCAGACTTCTAAAGATGTTCGTCTTGGACACACTTTTGTTTTGAAGAGCTTAAATGACAGGAAATGCTGCTGTTTGGTGCCATGTATCTGGTGACGAAGTCAAGCCCTCACTTCCTCACCAGTACGGTCTTAACCGCATTCTGAACGATCCGATGACCTATATCCCATTACTGTGGTTGTCTACGGATAACAAAGCCATCGAACTGTACTTCCAGTAAACTTTCAGTCATGACATAACATAACATGACATACTATCTGAGATGGAGAACTTCTGGAAGGAGATCAGATCTTTACACACAATGAGGACTTGGACCTCAGTGTGTGTGTGTGTGTGTGTGTGTTTTTCCCCTTAATCGTGTGTATTGTATTGTTTTCCTTCCTGGTATCTTCCCAGCAATGTCGTGAGTCATCACTTCCCTGAAATGTTATTCCACATTCATTTTATGCTTCCCCATAATTTTACCGAACTAGAACCTGGCCCTGCCTGTTGGAACCTGTTCCAGGACCTCGCGTCGTACCTGTTTCACACCCAAACGGGTACGACCACAAGCGGTCTGCTCCCCAAAAGCCTCCTGAGACACTTCGAATGTCGAGACATGTCTAAGTGTCAGCTCTGGAGAACAGGAGCATCACGATAAATATTAGCATCTGGGTGTGTTCATTTCACCTTGTGTTTCTGTCACTGTGTTCCTGTTTTGATATGAAGCACTTGCATGAAGAAGTAGTTTGGCCTATATTATATATATTTATGATTAGCATCAGCCTCATATTATCCTCGTTGGATTTAGGCCTAATTGTCGTTTCTGTTCTTATCGTTATTGTAATTCCTTAAGTCCTCTAAACAGTGACCTTAATTTAAACTGGTCATCAGTAGTGAACCCGCCGTCACAGTTTAATGATGCGATGCGTTTATTCTTCTCCATGTTCTGATCTTTTCTAACTTGGGCCACTTGACAGATGTGTGGAGAATGGAGGAGATAATCCAGTTACACGGCCGGGTGAGTCTGTTGTCGTCGAGTCATCGGCACCACCTGCACCACCTCGTCTGCTTCACAAGTCTCCCACAGACGCCGTGTCTTGTGTTCACCCTGGTGTCCTGCGTTCACCCTGGTGTCTTGTGTTCACCCTGGTGTCTTGCGTTCACCCTGGTGTCCTGCGTTCACCCTGGTGTCTTGCGTTCACCCTGGTGTCCTGCGTTCACCCTGGCGTTCACCCTGGTGTCCTGCGTTCACCCTGGTGTCCTGCGTTCACCCTGGCGTTCACCCTGGTGTCCTGCGTTCACCCTGGTGTCCTGCGTTCACCCTGGTGTCTTGCGTTGGTTTCCACGTGTGCCTTTCAGATCTGGTGGTTTCATGTTTACTATGATGGTGAAGGGACGGGTGTTTGTTTTATGGTGTATTTAAAAAGCTCTATTGGTATGTTTTCTGGTGTGTGAATAAGAAAATAAAGATCATTATCATATTACACTTTTTATAATTATTGATCACAGACAGGAACGCTGCGTGTCACAGCAGCAGAAGTACAGGGCAGCAAAATAATTGTAATACAATATGTGAATAGAGTAGAAAATTTGAATTACATATTTAAAAATAATAAACACTTTTAAGACAAGTGTATAGAGGAATAATAACTCCATAATAATAAGTCATACGTGTATAATAGGACTTCATGGTGCTTGATTTTACACAGCAAACAAAAAAAACACTTAAAGATACTCTGAAAAATAACTTTTATTTAAAAGAAAAAAAACAGAACATGTTTAAACGTGACAAAACAGCCAAGTTTTAATAAATATAAAAGATGATAATAATGATGATAATAATTAAATACTCAACAGTGGAAGAAAAGCTGCCAGGACACCATCTGTTCCCAGGGGTCTGAGTGGGCGTGGCTAAACTCTAGGCTAGAGGGGCCCACCACCAGCAGACCGGGGGGGGGTTAAACCCACAATGAATAACAGAGAGAGTCTGATCCACATCCCAGGGTCTGTTAGCATGCAGATATTAATATCCAAGCTGCTATGCTAATGCTGCTCTGCTCTGCTCTCTCTCTCTCTCTCTCTCTCTCTCTCTCTCTCTCTCTCTCTCTCTCTCTCTCTCTCTCGAGTGAGTGAGAGAGTGAGAGAGTGTGTTGTGACGCAGATACCACGTACAGTCTGGGCTTCCTTGTCCTGTGCAGATTCATGGTTTGGCAAATGAACGTCGATATCTCGATCCAGACATCCCTTTATATTTGGGCTACAGACTGTCATTGGTTGCCAGGCGACGCCAGGACCTCATCTCCCTTGGAAGAGAAATAATCAAAACACCACAATTACAAATCGGTTTCAAAATGCCTTCCGACTTTCCCTAAGCATAGCACACTACATTAACCCAAACAACAACAACATCATTCTGATGCTAATACTCAGTTACAGTGTAGCGCTGTGTGTGTGTGTCTGTGTGTGTGTGTATACACGTGCCTGTGTGTGTGTGTCTGTGTGTGTGTGTGTGTGTGTGTGTGTGTGTGTGTGTGTGTGCTTGTATGCATGTATATACATACAGTACATATATTTATTGTGTGTATTTCTC
>OMNR01040218.1:0-11453 GCA_900303205.1 Mora moro
CCCTCCCTGCCAGACCTCTGTCCCTAACCCTCACTGTTCTCACCCCCTCCCTGCCAGACCTCTGTCCCTAACCCTCACTGTTCTTGAGGAGTTGATCAGGAGGCAGTTGGTGGGGGGGTTAGTAATTGCATTAGCTGGCCCTTCTTTCATGTACTGCAGAACAATAGATCTTCCACAGACCAACTGGCCTGTGTGCCAACCCCACCCAGGTATCACACCCCACCTTTTGCTCAACTTAGAGAGGGCATGCACAGTCTGTGATTGGTGTTTTCAAATAACTGTAACCCAATGGGAAATACGGGGGTTGCACCTTTGTATTGTAATAATCCATGTGCTAATCCCACCCAGGTATCACACCCCACCTTTTGCTCACACTAGAGAGGGCGTAGGCAGTCTGTGATTGGTGTTTACAGATAACTGTAACCCAATGGGAAACACGGGGGTTGAACCTGTGTATTGTAATAATGCAGAGAACATAATGATTGGAAGACCTCTGATAACCCCGCCCTTGTCATATGTCTAGAAATATTGTGGTACCCGAGAAATCGGGGCTGCCTATCTGTCTACCGGTCTACCTGTACGTCTGTGCCACCGATGCCCCGCCCCCATTTGGGTGAATTTATGTTATAGTGTCATGTTGTGCTGATGTTTGGACGAACATATGACTATTTTGTAAATTCCTGTAAAGTGCGAATAAACCAGTTAGAAGTTTAGTATTGACTCAGCGGTCTATTTGAACAACAAGGACTTGGAAACGGCACCGTGACCCTGAATCATTCATCTACACTACAAAGCAAACTCCTGCGTTGGGCTTGGTTCACATACAGGCAGTAGCAAACCCAACTGCCGCTCCACTGTACTTCACACGAGTGTCAGACCAACGCGTACGCGGTTAATTGAACTGCCAGCTTAATGACCAGGCTTTCCTTGGTTGCATCTTTTTTTTTAAAAGCAGTTTTTACTTTATTTCTGCAACCATACTTCGGTCGTCAGGTATACAAGAATAACCTATTATGATAGTAACCAGGACACATTTTACAGCCGAGGAGTTGGAACGTAACTGAAACAGTAAGGCCCAGCATGATGGATGTTTGGAGATCCATCCTCGTTTTTGAGCACGTGAGCACAGGAAAACGTACTGACCAACTTTGAAGTTGGTGGTCTCCAGGGTGGGACAGGTGAAGAGCCGTGGGAACACCATGTAGATGGGGATGGACAGTCCATGGCAGACGTCGCCCTCCGCAATCTGGATGTTTTGAATCTCTGTGGCATCTCTGGCGTATCCCTCGGCACACCCTGGAAACACGTTGGGGGGAAAAGAATCCTCTGAAGACACCGTTGCTATTAGCTACCTGTCAAATCTATGCAACGATTGCAGTTTTGTTAAATGATGTTCATGTCTGTAGGAGAGCACTGGCAATCACAAAACACGTTTACGAAAAGGGTGAAAGGAGGAGGAAATGCCAGTGAACCATGGTGATACGTGGGCGTGACGAAGACATGCTCACCACAGGTCTCCACTCGAACAAGCTGCAGCTCAATGCTTTTGATGGGCACCTGCGAGTTCTCCACCATCAGCTCCCCGGTCAACGGTTCAGTGATCACACAGTTTGTGGCATTCAGGTGACCCCTGATCAGGAACCGAGGAAGCAGACTCCTCTGGATGAAAGAAAGAAAGAAAGGAGACAAGGTCTCTCGCGCTCAGCAACACTGGACCATGGCCTGTTTGGGTACATTTCCCAAACGACTTGTACCCACCTCGTGGACGTTCTGCAGGGTCTCTGGAGTAATGGTGAAGTCTACAGGCGTGGGCACCAGCTTTGCTTTCTGTGGCTGAGATGAACATGGGTTCAACACAACGAGAGTGATGACTTACAAATCACTAATAAAGCCGATAAATACAATGGGATAATCAGCCAGTTGGAAGACGACGCCTTTGCCGCTTGCCATTAGAACTACTTTCATGACCTTGGGAGCATTCCAAAACTATTGTGTACCTCTTCCTTCCCCTTGCTCACAATGAATCATTATGGAAAAATACAGACCACCACACAAAGTGTGTGTTTAGCTCAAGAAAGTATCTCGTATCAGACCAGGAACAAGATATCTCCAGTCTGGGTCAGGATAAGTTGAGATAAGTTTGACCAGAGGGTTACATTATTGACATTCTTTATAAACGAGATATATACAAGAATGGCGATAGCCAATGGGCTTTAAGCATACAGCTGTAGGGAGGTGTAGCCATACCAGGCTGCTCTGCTTTGGACAGCGCACACTGTGGAAAACCCCCATAAGAAAACACTCATCAGGGCATAAGGAAAACTTGAGAACACTTCCTTCATTCTTCACACTGACCAAATGGACCCCAAAGCTGTTCATCAAGCACCAGGAGGTACCCAAGACTTTCTCTCTCTCTCTCTCTCTCCTTTCTCAAAATCATTCCACATTTTTGCCAAAAAAGGTATGGGTTCATACGTTACATTCCTAGCAACCACATGCCAACCAAACATATCAGAAATATAAGAAACTAAAACATGATTTTGCTGTGCCCTGCAACACCTGTAGTACGACCCGTGCATGGTGCAAGGTGCAAGCATCGCAGCTTCTTACCTGGCAGTGCACCATGAATTCAAACGTTCTGCTCAAATCTTTGGCCAACAGGGAGCGCCTTATGTCACAGCGCAGGATGTACTAGAGATGGGGACACAGACGGTCATCAGCCACTTGTAAACATCCATTCATGTGAATGTCGCGATTTTCTCTCACAATACTTGTATCATCACAGGTTGAAGATATTTGTTTTTTTCTATTTTTTTTGTGTATAAATTCATTTCTTTGTTTTAAAAAAAAAAACTGGAACCTTAATGGAAGCGAAATGAATTTGACTGCATTGCGCATATATTTTTCACTGCAAGTAAAAACCACAAAAAAGATACAAATCTCACCAAAAACTCGTAATATCATATCACAATATTTACAGAATAGCTGTAATATTGTATCTTGAGGTCCTTGCTGATTCCCGTCCCTACTGTAAAGGACACATCCTACAAAAGAAAACAACGCAACGTACAATACATCCCCAACCTCCCTCTTCTATTTTCAGCTCTGTGAAAGCTATGAACCTTTATGATGACTGTGAAAACAATCCCACACAGTAAGTAGGACTAAGCACAGTGTGCCAGTTACCTGAATATTGACAAACACCCCGTGGTAGGTCTCATACAGAACCTTGTTGCCCTTGGTACTCAGGGGAAACTCAAAGGCGATCTCTGTCTTGCCTCCGGGGATTTTGCCAGCTTTTGCCACCTCGATGTTGGAATTGATCAGTTGAATGGGCTGTTAAGGTAAACATAACATTAGAAGCAGGTCAGGAAGACGAATACACACTTTGAATGCAAGTTGTATTCATTTATGTACCAATACTTTTATTCGAGTAGAATGTTGCTTGAGTAACAACAAGTTACAAGTCATTTTCCCAGGACAATGTGTATTTTGTGTGCGACTATAAAGCCACGGTTGTAGAGTTCACCTTGACGGAGTTGTAGAAGGCCTCAAAGACGCCCACACTCTTGGAGCTGAGCTGAAGGTTAACCACCCCCTCCATAGTGAGAGAGATGCCCTGGTGCTGCACGGCCTCCTTGCTCGCCAGCACTACGACCCCCGCCAGCACTTCCTGAGTAGTAGACAATTAAAGCATTGTTTTTTTGACAGTTTCTATCCAAAATGGAAAAACTTGGGGGTCTTAGTGTGCTCATGAGCGGCCCCTGGTGGGCTTTTGATGTACTGTCTATTGACATATCAGCAACAGGAAAATCATGGTATTACACCGATCCAGATACACAAATTCAATATAAAGATGTTCTTTGCAGAAAGCCAACGTAAAGGGTGCAACTAGCAACACGAAGCACTGTGGTGGTTGTCTTGCTCACCAATCGATCTTAATCTTCAATCAGTTGTTAAAACACACAAAATCTAAGGGATATTGCTGTCAGTGTCAACATCTGGTAAACCAGTCTTGAAGTTATATTGGCGATACAGAAACAATTAGGTGGAACTACACACGTTCTTAATGTCATCAGCCCTGTTTGTAACTAGCATCAATACACTTTGTAAAAAATAAACACTACTTGGGATGCTAGTCACGAGTCAACGCAGCTAACATGTCATGTGACATTAATGCTATTTCGGCTATATTTTCTATGACACTATATCTATAGCACGCAGATCGAACCACGCTCATAGTACTAAAACTATCAAATGGCATCTACATCTACAACTTACCCCTTCATGGTAAACTTTGTTGGCTCTTTTGAGTCGTATGTCCAAAGTGATGCTCATTGTTGACCGCTTAACATTTAAAACACACCGTGAACGTTTTTAATGGAGGATTCTTGACTCAGTTAATGTCTGACGGGCGTCCTGCATGGATGTGCACGGTGATGTAGGATGTAGGATCGATTATTAGAGAGGTCTACAGGAGTCATCCAGAATCACCGGGGGAAATCTTTACAGGGCGAATAAAAATGTAAACTTCCGGTGTCATTCTGTTTCTTCAAAATAAAAGTGCTTCTTCTTCCTCTTCTGTTGTGGTTGGCGGTTTGGTGGGTCGCAACGAGGTGCATACGGTATACCGCCACCTACTGCACTGGAGTGTGAGGTCATAGCCTATCTATTCTAAATGATTTTAAAGTACGTGTGTCTCAGATATTATGATAATATAACCGTGAAAAGACCCTTAATCACCCACCTTCCCTCCCCCTGTTATCCCAGGCAACCCCCATCCCTGACCTGCATCTCGAACACATCTATAATCTTTCCCTCTCTATATTATGTTGCTTACAGCACATTACTACATGTTCAATTGTTTCTTCTCCAAAACACCCTGTGCATGATCCTGTCTCATGCCTACCAAGTAACTTAAGTGATGCATTGTGCAGGAAAATCTGATCTTGTTTGTTTTTCTGAGAGCAGATTGGCACCAGAGTCGATGAAGGAACGGAACACATAAAGGGCAGCCAGAAACTCCTGGGTGCTTAGATGGACAAAGCAGAACACCTTGTCTTGGTACAGCCCACACTCCTCTTTAAAAATCTGGGTGAACACTCCTGAGTACACTGAGGCTGCTCTGATATCCATGCCACACTCTGTCAGGTCTGCTTCATAAAAGATCAGGTTGCCTTTCTCCAGCTGGTGAAAAGACAGTTTTCACAGAGAAATAATGATCTTTCTGCTCTCTGAACTCCAGAACTCCACATCTGTTTCAGCTCTCCTGTGATACTTCCTGTCCTCCTGTATGGACTGAACCCTCAGGAAACGGATGTACATCTGAGTCAGGGTCTTGGGCATCTCTTCTCCCCTCTGGGATGTTGTCAAGACGTGCTCCAGAACTGTAGCAATGATCCAACAGAATGGGATGGTACACATGATGTGGAGGCTCTGGCCAGCTTCTCCTCTCTGAATCTCTTTCTGAAGTACTCCTCCTTCTGTAGGTCAGTGAACCCTCTCACCACTGTCACCATGTCAACACAGCAGCACTTCCACCAAGTCGACTTTGTGATATTAGTCCAGATCTTGTTGTTCAGGAAGTCCAGGAAGGAAGACCAAAATAGATAGAGACATAATAGATAAAGACAACCTGGAACTGGTCGTATCTGCAGATTCCTGCTTCTTTGGTTTGGAAGAAGTTCCACCAAGCTAAACATTTCCCTTTCAGTAAATTCAGTTATCTGAAAGTGAAGGGAAATGTGACGTCATGGTTGGCTTTGCCTTCAGCCCAGGCCAGAGTTAACTTCTTGTTCTGATTGGTTGATGTTGTCCAGGTAAGGGTTTAAAGATGCCTTCACATTTGATTGTTGTCTCCTCCTTGGCTGGCTTCCTGGAAGCTATTTCAATCAGTCTGACTCTCTGGGTTGAGCTTTGTGTAGATCTTTCGGCTGTCCTGCTTTAGTGATTCCCTCAAACACACACTGGAACTTTTCCTTCCGATGAGACTTGATTTTATGTTGGCACTCAGCAGTTTCTAAATTAGAAAACATCAGAAGACATTAATTAGTGGGTGGTAACATTAATACAACATTTTCAATATTTCCTGTTAAATGTCTCTAGGCCTCTAGGCCTATAATTGATAAAAAATATTCTGGATTGCCACAAAAATATGCATGGTTTTTCTACTGCTCTACACAATAAGTCTCAGCCATCTGGACTGAACAAACATCAATGGGAACTTTACTCTGAACTAACTGAGGGCATTAGAACCATCTGTCTACACACACACAGGCACAGGCACACAGGCACAGAACAGAACAGGCACAGGCACATTTCCAAAATACTTTCTCACCGGGAGACACTTTTTAAAGTTCAGGGGCAGGGAGGGCTATATTGCTGTTCAGTTGTACAAGGCACTCCCACTCGCTACAAAAGATTTGTGTGTGGAGGGGGATATGGGCCAGGATCAATCCATATCACTACTATAATCCACAACACCACTTTTCATCTAAAAACAACAAACAAAAAGTTGTATTTAGTCAAATCTGATTTTTTTTTAACCTGTGGAAAAGTTTGTGGAAAGAAAAAAGGTTTTTTTAATTAGATTTTTTTTTTTTTACAGAGTAAAACATTTCCTAAATAAGGTTGGATGTTATTTGTGTTGCAGTACCACAGTTGTCCACCAGGGACCCCCGTGACCGTTTCTCCTACCTGCCTAGGGGCGGCTGGATCCACACCACTAACCTTATATCGAAATATTATTTTTTGTGACTTTTTTGTGAAGATTCACGACTTTCGGGTACGTTGCTGGATGTAGGTCCTGTAAAGGTTAAGGTGTACCTAAGGTTTAAAGTTACGGAGGGACCACAATGCATCGTATGAACCAATGGCTCCCTCACCCCAACTGACTGACTGAAGTTAGCTTAATTATCACTTGGTTTAGGAACTGAAGCTAACGTCAGTTAAACACTTTTATGTTTATTCAATTAATGAATTAATGAATGTGACAAATGTTACCTACTTTAGCCCTTGATTAACGTTAATATATTTTTGGTTTTAACAAATCACATTTACAATATTCAGATGAATGCACATTTAACAATAAAACATCCAACGATGACATATTTAGTTACATTTCGTCATACCTCAATTGTGTAAAAGTCCATTATATCATAAAGTCATAACCTTAAGACTATAAATATAGTATATGTGTATATGACTATATATAGTGTATCCATTAATTTATCAAATAACAAACATTTTAGGTTAGTTTTGGTCCCTTTATAAATACAGGGCTGTTGTAGTCTGATAGTATTTACAGGGATCCCTGCACGATGACAACATTACCCTTTCCTTGCCCTGTGCACTTGGGAGTCATGAAAAGTGATGGCCTGGAGGCACAGTTGCACAGATACACAATGGAGAAGAACCTGACCAAGGTGGAGAAATTATTGAGAAAGGGTAGGTCACGAGGTGGCTTTCTGTCAGATGATCTGCAACCGATGAGATTTAAATGGATGTTTTCTGGAAAACGTAGATGCAAGTGTTCCTGTTGTTACGTGCTCTAGGTGTTGATGTGGACTGTATCAATCACTTGGGTCAGACACCACTATTCTGCGCTGCCCTTATGGGCCAAGAAGCAGTTGCTGAGCTGCTGCTTCAGTATCGAGCTGACCCCAATCAGTAAGTCCTGACTATATTCATTCTCCAGAATTCATTTGCTTCTTATTTGATGAAAAGACCTCCTGCACTTATCATACATATGGTGATTTGAGTAGGCCAAAGAATGTCATTGCTGCAAAGTTTTCAATTCAAAATGTCCATTTAGAAAACGTTCTAGTCACTGTATCAGTCAATCAATACAATCGTTGTGGTCATTTTCTGGACCGAAAGAGACTCGGAGATGAGTTGGAGGTGATCAGAGTTTTATTGTAACGGGTAGGGAGCACTGTAATACAGCTGTCCAAGTGTGAGAGTCCGAACAGATACTTAAAGACTGGTCTGTCTGGAACAGACATATCTAACACGTTCCAGATTATCTTGAGTTGTCACGGTCAACAGTTGGTACGGGTGCTAGCTCATTCTACGGGCACCCACACGATCTATTCAAGTCAATCATACCATCTCCTTTTGCACGTTCACACTGGCACACATATGCACACAAGCATATCCCTTTTTGGACAAAAAATAAAATAAATGATTTCTTCTTCCTCTTTTTTGTATAGCTTGTGGCAAAGTGAATGCGAAAACATTCACACAAATCTAACTGAGAATTTAAGGGGGAAGTGCCGGGAATTGTGGGTAGTATATGTAAATTAACAATGTTTACCTTCCCTCCATGTTGCCTGCACTCCCCCACTACTTTTGTCACCCGTCATCTCACCCACCACCGTACCCCGATTCCGTCATTAACTCTGTGAAATGTGTGCATAGTACTTGCATCTCCTCTTAATACTATGAATCGCTTTCTCTAGTCGCTGTAAGGACTGGAGCACTCCTGTCCACGCAGCTGTGTTCTCCTGTAACCCCTGGCTGCTCAGCTGCCTTCTGGATTCAGGAGGGGACATCAGACTCCATGACCAGCAGGGCAGAGACCCTACTGATTGGCTTATGGCGGACACTCAGGAGCCTGGAGTCTGTGAGGTGTGAGAGCATGAAGAACAAGAGAGAAAGAACTCATAATTATTCTATGAACCACTGGTTTAGTCAGTTGCTATAAAAATGAATGCATCCTCTCCTCTGGTTTATGTTTTTTAGATGACTGAGTTCCTGAAGAGGTGTGTGTCCCATGTGCAGCAGTCTTACCAGAGTCCAGGGATTAGGGAGTTGAATCAAAGCACATGCTTTAGTCCTACTTCCTCTAAGACCTTGTTGCGATCGCCCTCCGTGCTAGGTCTCATAAAGTCAGGGTAATGTATGAAACATTAGCAAGTTTGACTAAAGGTAATCTAATCTATGGATATTTTCATAGATTGCATTTGGAGGGAATTTACCTCAATTGGCATATTTAACTGATAGATACACTTGGCTGTGTGTGTGTGTGTGTGTGTGTGTGTGTGTGTTTGTGTTCACTTTGTTTCACTTGTCAGTGGTTTGGTTCACCGGCTCCACAGAAAGAGCTACAACAAATGCTTATGTACAACAGCTCAATGTTTTGGCTTTGGAAAGGTACCTTCACTCACCTTGCTCCAGAAATGCAATGTACAAATTATTTTTAACACTGAACATAACATGATGTCTGAACATTGTCCTCTTGTGGTGGTGTGTTCTGTGTTTTTCTAGGTGTGTCTCGACAAACCATGCCAGTCACTGGGTGTGCTAGCATCTATTCCAGTGATCAAAGACAGTGATCTGACCCAGGCTGACGATGAAACTCTTCAGTCTTTCAACTGTGGTTCTTTGATATCCATGACCAAGTAAGTAATGCAGAGAGACGAAATGTGAAAGTAAGGAAAGTATCTCAGCCGAGTACTGCAAAACCCAGTTGAGACGTAGGCGTTTTATAATGCTTTCAAGCTCTGAACTGGTATTGTCTAACACTACTATTATCTCTCTCTCTCTCTCTCTCTCTCTCTCTCTCTCTCTCTCTCTCTCTCTCTCTCTATTTTTGATGTGCCAGTTACAGCTGGAAAGGCTCCAGGGTGACGGTGAAACAGATAAAGGCCTCAAAGGCAGCATACAAAGACCTGCTTCTCACTGAGCAAGACTACTGCAGGTGAGTGGAGGTCTTCAGGTAAGAACCACAAACAGTTGAACCAACTACGTTGACAGTTAAACTTTTTCAAATGCTCCAAAACACCAAAGAAAAGCACCTTCCCGCCTAGTTACCTCTCCCCCAAGAGGCAGGAAACCCTGCATACTTGTTGCTTTCCCTGACTTGTGCAGTCAGGGAGGAAAGACAGAACCAAACCAATTCTTTATAGATCTTTTTTTTTTGAACGACACTGTTGTGCCAAAGAGCCAATGCTCTCTTGTGCTAACTTTGGCCACGAGAGGATGCTAGTGTGTACAGTTACATAGTATCTCTTCAAGTTAAGTCTTATTAAAGGTATTATAAGGTTATTTTCCACTTACCCATAGTCAAACAAGAAGCACAGGCTGGGCTGATTAAGGAAACAATGTGAACGGTGCTTCTCGTTTGACTATGGGTAAGTGGAAAATAACCTTATTTCCCAAAAAGTCGGTGCATTCCTTTAATAATTGTGTTTGTGTCCCACACAGCCAGCTCTTCCACCCCCACCTGCTGCAGCTCATGGCAGTGAGTCTATCAGCTGACCTTCTGAAGACCAGTCTCGTATTTGAGAGGGTCCATGTTGATTCACTCCACAACCTGCTACACCATAAAGTAAGGGAAGCATTTAAGCAATAGTCTTTTGGAATATCATTTTTTTTCTGCTTATTTGCTTATTTGACACATTTTACATTGGCCAGTGCCTTGTGCGAATATAAATGGGGGATGCACCCCGATCATGTGTTTTCGTTGCTTGTGGGAAAAAGGACTTCTTTCACATTCGTTTTATTCTAAAGAATGGACATGGACACACTATTGGATCGCTGATATTGATATTCAATGCAGTTTTTGCTGAATGTCAAGGACATCGTTTGTGACACTCTGGAAACTTTTCAATGAGCTATTGAGATTAGGATGCAAAAAAATAGGAGAATATCAAATAACAAACTGAATTCACCACGGTTAGAAGCACTTCGCTGTAAGTGAAGGAGATCATAGAACCAAACCAAATCTATGGAATACAATTGTCCCGCAGGTCTAATAATTGTAATTGATATGTGATTTGATACCCTTGTTTTAAACATGGTATGTGTAAAGTTTTAAAGTCAGAAAATCAGATTTTCCGCATTTTGTGGTCTGTACAGTGCTTGGGGTGTTGGTTCTCATGAGTTTGAGGCTGATGTTGAAGCTATGTCCATGTATATATGTCCATGTGCGTCCTCATGAGATTTAAACAGTCGTAGGTCGTAGGTCGCATGAACCCTACGCTAGCGGCGGCTATATTTTGCGCCTGTTCTTGTCCCAAACAGCGCGCAGAGTTCCCAGTACTGCACACCGAGTGGCTGCTGCCAGTGTTGCTGCAGGCGTGTGAAGGAGTTCTTTACCTCCACAGCCGTGGTCTTGTGATCAGAGCGCTGTCCTCCCACAGCATCGTTCTCACTCATCCCGGACTGGCCAAACTTACTGGGTTCGGCTTTATGGTCCATAGGTAGCTGGTAGTGGCAATAACATTACACACACACACACACACACACTCAAACTGTAAAGCACTGAAAGCAGTCTTAAATAGGGCATCACCCTATTTGTACTCGTGTGTGTGTGTGTGTGTGTGTGTGTGTGTGTGTGTGTGTGTGTGTGTGTGTGTGTGTGTGTGTGTGTGTGTGTGTGTGTGTGTGTGTGTGTGTGTGTGTGTGTGTGTGTAGGGAGGGTTCCCATGTAAAGCCATCAGTACAGTTGG
>OMNR01040337.1:0-11875 GCA_900303205.1 Mora moro
CGGTGTATTATTGGGATTGTTCTCAGGTTGATGTAGTTCGGATTCATTTTTTGAGGATTTTTTTATATTATAAGCAGTATGGTATGCACAAAACATTATGTAGCATGAAACAAAGTCACATTGTCCATAAATACAACAATAAATAAATAATGTTTTCCTTCCTTCCTTCCTCCCCCTCTCTCTCTCTCTCTCTCTCTCTCTCTCTCTCTCTCCTCTCTCTCTCTCTCTCTCTCCCTCCCCCTCCCCCCCCCTCCCCCCTCCCCTCTCTCTCTCTCTCTCTCCTCTCCTCTCTCTCTCTCTCTCTCTCTCTCTCTATCTCTCTCTCTCTCTCCTCTCTCTGTCTCTCTCTCTCCCTCCCCACAGCTCGCCCCCACCACCTGCGCCCAATCCCATCGGAGACTCCGGCCGGGCGGGTGCCTCCGGGTGGGGCGGTGCCGCGGCCCAGCGACCTGCCCTACCTCATCGTGGGCGTGGTCCTGGGCGCCTTTGTCTTCATCATCGTGGCCTTCATCCCCTTCTGCCTGTGGAGGACCTGGGCCAAGCAGAGTGAGTAGCACGCCCATATTGTCCCTATGTTGTTCATTTAAAATAGAGGAACAATAAAATAAATATCTATAGATGGATAAAATACATACTGTATATATAGATAGATAGATAGATTAGATGTAATAATATTCTTCTATCTATATTCATAGTAGAGGATGAATATTTAAAGATATATATTAAATGGATATAAAGAGGATAAAATATAAACAATATATAAATACAAAAATACTTCTGATATTTCAAAATATATATGAAATATATAGAAATGTCAACTGTATAATCTATAAAACAAATGCACAGAGCAACAGCGAGTTTTACACTGTAGCTGGGAAGAACAAAATGGCTGACGACTTGTGTTCCGTCGGCCACCTGGCCCTAATAGCTCTACAGTATAATAACGTTGGACTTATTCTGTTCAGAACAAACGTCGGACCTGGGCTTCCTGGCGGTAGCGCCGGCTGTGTCCTCCTGCCATTACACCATGGTCCCGCTGCAGGGGAGGCCCCTGGTCCCGGGACACTGCCCCCTGGACCCCCACAGTGTGCCCACCCACCACCACACGGGCTGCCCCTCCAACGGAGAGTACACCCCCAACGGCAAACCCCACCACCTCCCCCCTCCACACTGCCTCCCGGGGTTCCACCAAGTAAGAAAAAAAACAACCTTTAGCCTATGAAATGTGCTTCGTTGGCATGAGAATTATTCATAACATTGCCAAAGCACAAATACATGCAACATATAACACACAAGACGGAACATATCCTTTGAACTAATGACAACAATAGTTCATGTAGATGCTAAAATATGTATGTATATTAATATATAACTATATAATACAACAATGATGCAATCGATTGCTGTGTGTTTTCTATTGTTGCTCACATTTCTTAAATGTTTTGTTACAGGGGGCGATGGACTGTGATATGGAGTGTGACACGCTGCTGCCTCAGCACATGTCAAACAGACACCTGCCCGTGTACCACTACTCCACCAGGTACAAATACTACTACTATACTACTACTACTACTACTACTATTACTGTGTGCTGCTGAGGTTCGCCTCGCTCGAGTCCTGTGGAAGTCACGGAGTAATGAGTTTAGCGGGTAGATGCAAGACAACTGATGAAGAGGGAGTATGAAGCCAACTGTCAACTGTAGAACAAGAACTCTTCCAGAGAGTTCCAGAGAGCCACTTGGTTTCATGCAAGAGCTGCACTTTCACGAAAAGCACATCTTGGCTCTCTGGTTATTTGAGATTCAAGTACAAATCAATAGCATTCACTTCATAGTTCACAAACCCTAATTTGTCAAACCCTGTGATCTTGTCTTTCTTTAAACCGGGACTCTGATTAGATGAAATATGTATATTTATATAGAAGAAATTACCAAATGTATAAGTTAAGTTACTAAATATTGTTTCCCTCTTCTGCCTTAGTGCCCCTGAGCACCACAGACAGGATTTCTGCCCAGCCGACGACTCCACTCTTCAGCTTCTCCACTCATCCCATCAGCCAATCAGCGTACAGGATATAGAGGATGACGCCCACTTCTATGGGGATGACGAACCAGAGGAGGGCATCACTAAAGGTATTTGTTCAGATTATAGAATAACATTTTACAGTTTCCTATTGGTAAACAGGGCAAGATAACATACATCTAAAGGTGCTGATTGATTTTTTTTTCCCGTCTTTGCTGTGAATTCAGACACCTCCTTCCCTCACTTGGCCCTCGAAGACGAAGGAAACTTCACCGCCTCCTCCTCAGCGGCCACCACGCCACAATCCCAGAATGCATCGCTGGAGGAAGTGGACATTGTCCCCAGCGAAGTGACACTCGACGACGAAGGGACGTGCGACTCGATGGACGCGTGAGAGAGAAAGACAGTTGAAAAATAACCGAGAAGAGAAGAAAGAAAAAAAAACAGATATTTATTTTTGTATCACGGATATTTATATATTTATGCATTTTGTACATAAATATGTTTGTAATACCTGTACATACGTTTTATTTTCATATTGAAAAGGACTCTTTAAATACGCTTCCTCACATTATTGAGATATTATTCTTTTTTTCCTCTTTTAAGATGTGTCAGTGGGACCTTAACGTATAAATATATGGATCCCCGGTAATTCAGCACTTCGGATTTAGGCCCTCCTCAAATCATTCCTTAAAGTCAACATTTCACTGCGTACGGTTGAATATGAGTCAGTGTTTTTACATGCACCAGTGAACAAAGGGACCATGTGAACTATCCTCATGCTGTAATTGTGCCCGTGCTTTTTCTCTTTCTTCCTACCAAGGTTTCCGAGGTACATTTGTCTATCTGTGTATAGAAATAACACAAATGTATTACGTGACGTGCGCCATTAACAAAAACTATTAACATGTGTATGCAAAACGTACAAGCGTCAAGTTTCAGTAGTCTAGTGTTCAAAGAGATTATATATATTGTATAGTTATTTATTTTTTAGCATCATGAGTCGTTTTTCTTTTTTTTTAATCACTGAATGGGAGAGATTCTGGAAATTGTCTTTTTTATTTTTTGTTTTACAGTCGTATATAAGCTGAACTTTGAACTATTCTGAAACCATTTGTTTACTGTTTTTGCTGGGTCACCAAACGCCTGCCATATGAGGGAGCTCTGGTGCAGGGCTGTGTGAGTGTGACACCTCCCTCAAAATGGCTGGAAAAAAATAAGTATTAGCCTCTGCCTGAGGCCAACTGCCATCCCGATGAAGGAGATCCCGAATCTACGTCCCTTACGAGTCTAGCCATTGCCATGGTCACGCATGCTGGAGCACTATTGCATGTAAATAAAGCTTATCAAAATTGACTGGCTCCTTTTTTTGTGTATTTTTCCATCTTGTGCACTTTAATTGATTGATTAGTTATTGTTTGCTAAAGAGTTGCAGGACAGTGAGGTGTGTAAATTCAGTCAACTGTGTCGATCACAAAACCTTTCAGATGGGAGTATTGTATTGTAAGACTCTTCGGATAAAAACACCAAATGGCATCTGTATATATTATATGCATGTATGCAGGGGCGTTGCACCAAATTCTGGGGCCTATACATAAGCAGTCTCTGTGGGCCCCCCTCGCGCACATGCAAAAAAATGTTTTGTGGACTCGCAAAGCTACTTTTAACCCTCTGAAAATGATGCCATTAACATTACTGTCTTTAGAAGGCCGTTGCGGGCTCAGTTTTTAAGGTAGCGCGAAGCCAGTGGTATCAGCTTACTAGGAAAGGGGCACAAATATCGCTACAAAGTTGAACTGTCTTTACCGTGAGGTCTGTGACACCTCAATTTCAAATGATTGCTTCTGTAATAGCTTTTAGTAGTAGCCACTTCATGAGCTCACCTTGTCTCAAGTCCTCATCTGTAAAATTATGAGGAGATGATGAGGGACCTGTTTTTGATTTTTTTTTTTGTAGCTTTTATAGTAGGTATTTTTGTCCTTTTTCGCCTTTCATTCAATTTTTAATGTGCTTTGGCAATGACAATGTCTTTTGAATCGAATTGGCCAACAACGGCCCGACAACGATGAACACAATAGTTCTCCACAGAACAACTGAGAAGAGGAACTTCTAAGACTCTCAAAAAAGACGAGGCTTTAAAATATATACTCATCATACTTACATGACTTTAGCATCCAACTATTAAAACTTATAAAAACTTGAAAATCATCATAAAGGTACTTGGGGACATTTTGTACAAGAATATGGTGGAGTTTGCTGATAACAATTTAATTCGATTTTTTTATATATTAAAAATCAGCTGCCTATGTTGAACTGAATGGGATAGTGTTGTTGTTGTTGTTGTTGTTGTTGTTGTTGTTGTTGTTGTTGTTGTGTTGTTAATTATTAAACATACTGCAGAAAAACTATCTGTATCAGTGGGCTAAACAGTAACATGATAAGTATTCACGTTAGTTATCACGTTTAAGGGCAGACGCCGAGGTCACACGCGCACCAGAGCTGCCGCACCTGCATGTAGTTTGACTAATTAGGTCACCGTCGTGATAATTAGTTCACCTGTTGCGGCGCGCGATGCGCTCGCTTTCACCGACGGCTGCTGCTCGCGCTGTTGGAGTCAGTCGGGTGGACCGAACAGCTTCACCTGTTCCTTAAGTTTCCCTTCAACGGGTAACGTCTATATGTGACTAATGAAACATATGTTGGTGTGTTTCCCAGGTTAACCGCAAGGTTACGAAGACCGTTGGAAGTCAAACGAACTAAGTTAACTTCTGGAGCTGCTGTGAGTAGGACATTTTTTTCCTTTTTCTTCTAGGCCTACTTGCTATGTAAAATAGTAATGTTAGTTCTGGGTGTTTGACACACCAGTAGTTGTGCGTGGACACGGGCCTATCGTAGCATTAGTTTGTTCCGCAGGTGGTGTGATTGAAGGTGGTGGTGTGGCGGTGCCTCCGCTGTTTGTTGTGTGGGCTGATGAATATCGTTTAAAATGTTTACAGAAGTCGTGTTTTAATTAAACCCTTGATGGATTTATTCGTTTGTTTTGCCTTTAAAGATTTTTATTTTTGTAGTTGAATTTACATATTTTGTTAAATGTTAAAATGACCATTAGATGAACCATCTTAACAATTTTACAAAATATCAAAAGCTTAATAAAAAAAATGAAGTGTAGCCAGGGTTTGACCTGGCATAGGGTACTGTGTGAATGTCTTGACATGACATGGGTCATACAGAAATGCATGAGATGGGGATGTGGGATGTGTGGCATGGGTTTGACCCCTGTATAAAATATGGACGTAGTCTCCGTAATGTCACCCATTGGTTTCTGAAGAGCCGTTGTGATGCTAATTGGGCGGCTCCCGGCCGTCGCCATCTTGGCAGTGCCTGACTGGAACTGCAGTTTTGGGCACTAACGCGTTTGCTTCATTTTTCAGTTTGCCCCTTGGTTTGACCCCTCAAAGCTTGACCCGGTTGGTTTGAGGTGGTGGTCTGTTATTATTTGTATCTGTTGAATTTAGATCCACACTACGCATCTACTACTGCATTTTAAAACATCCTTGAGTATCTTTTGGTCAGACGTTTCTGGATGAGTTTTAAGTCTGTTGTGGCCTACATTAACCACAGTAACAATTAAAGGGGATGGTACAGGCACAAGATATACTTCAGCAACCCAATATACATCAAGAGCCTGGAGCGATGGAACCCCTGCCTTTTTATTCCATCTCCTAACACACAGGAAGACTTGAGTGTCATGCAGATTGGATTGCAGTGTAAATGAATGATGCAAACGCCGGGTTCAGATCAGTGACTTCAAACGAGGACTACAATGGGAAGGAACACACCTCACACCTTACCCTTGGCATTTCTCCTTGGGGAATCCCTGTCACGGTCTTGAAGGACAGTCCAGTTCATGTAACTGATATGACAGCCTCTTGAACACTTGGTTTCTTCTGAGGGGGCATGTCGCCAGATCTGTAGACTTACCACACCCAGATCAGTAAGGCAACACTCATGCGATTTTGATGTAACGTTTTTGAGAGTAGTAAGGAAGCTGATAAAAAGCATCAGAACACAACAGTGCATGTTACGTTTGTAGCTCTGTAAATCAAGAAGATTGTTGGGTATGAGTTCTGGAAATGTGGGTTTATCGAATTACTACTTAATTACCTTGTCTTTTCTCTCAAACACTTCTCTCCTTTCTCCTAACCTCTAGATGTATTTGTTGAAATGATATGCTCTTGGTGTTGCTTGTTGGTTTGGGGTTATGGTTGGCTTTCTGTGAGCTATAAATTATCTTATGGATAGGTGTCTAGATCATTTAGAAATGTCACTATTGAGTTTGAGGATTGAAGGATTACAATTTTTAGGGTAGGATTTCAAGTTAAAAGCCCAACATGGTAGTTTTGTCTTTGTATGGTTGTGAGCCTTGCTTATTGGTAGTTAGTTTTGTTACATGGGGGCAATGCAAAGTCACAATGAATAGTATAAAAAACCAACAGCAACAAACTAATGGATCACCTCAAGGTAAGTCTGTTGGATGTGTTTTGAAACGAAGACGATCAAAGGACTACAAGAAATTCCGTCGTTCAACTCAAGGTGAGGTGCTGGTTATTTTACTTATTGCTGGGTTATATGAGAACGTTGGGTTAGTCTTGTGTTCCCTGCGGAGGTAATTAGGAGACTTATGCAGTTTTTGAACCTCTAATTCTGCAGTGCTGTGATGAGCCAGCTGTAACTTTTAAGCTAGAGATACAGCGCAGGACATATTTGAGGCCAATATGGTCACTTGATTTGGTCTCATTAGTTGGCATTGATTTGATGAAACATACTAGTACCGAAAACCAGATCACCCGAGAGGGCAACTGGCAGTACATTCAGTATTGGCATTTGTGTAACCTAATCACTAACGAGAGCACCCTATTAAGACATCTGGCAGTACCCTATTTCTATCAGTAACCATCCAAGTAACATTTGTTGCCTAATTTTCTTTTACGTCTCGCAATTTTACCTACATCTTCGATACTTGCTCTGTACTTTTAAGACTTGGTTGCGTACCGAACTGTGTTCTTGCATGTACATTTTTGAGTCCTGTATAAGATGCAGAGATCGTTGAAGGCTGCAAAACATTTTAAAGACAATTTGGCATTTTGACATTTCCATACTGAAGAGTGCTGTATGGCTCCTTTGATTTACGACTCAGCAGCTGACTATGGCCAAGTATCATTTTACTATTATATTTACTATTGCTACTCTTAGTGCTCTAAATATCTGGGCTGTGATTGCCACAGAAGTTAAACCTTTCCAAATGGCAAGGAATTACTTTTTACACCATACTTTTGTGAGTTGGTACCTAATCTGAAAGTAATCAACCGCTAAAATAACAGACCCATGTCCCACATGTAGCAGTAATGGACTAAAGAGCTGTACAGAGCTGAAACTGTAACATGTAGTTTGTGTCTCAAGGTGTCTGTCTCCACACCCAAGTCTATACCTCCCCTGTTGCCACTGATCTAAGAAGTCTTGCATAACAGTGAGGTCAGTACTTTCAGTTTCAATGCTTGTCCTGACTAACTTACGACTTAACTAACGTCTTATCGCTGTACTTACCTCTATTCTCTACTAGGCTTGAGAAATAAAAGGAAGTGTTCAATATAAGCATGCTTATTAGCGTAAAAACAAATGGCATAGCTGTTCAGAAAAGCTAAATAAGTTAATTGTTGGGCAGATGCTACCATTAAACTGCTACTGTAGATGAAATCCCAAGCACTGGGTGTGGTTAACATAACACAAGGTAATGACCAACATTGTTGAATTAACTGAAAAACAAGTCAGTGAGGCCATGCTGTAAAACATGCAGAGTAGCGACCGATTCAGAAATACCATAGCTTTTCTCATTTTCCAACTCTCTTATTGACTTTGGAAAATGAGGCAGGACATGTTTTTATAGGAAAGAAGCATTTTAAAATGGCAGCATAACTTACGGTTTCTGGTCATTGTAGTCTTGGTGCTGTGATGTCTTTTTAAATGGATGAATGTTTTGTTTACAGTGGGAGCCAACTCCAGTACTTGTTGTCTTGAACTTTTTTTACCATATCGTTCAGCCCTAATAGCTACTGTATTTACCCTTTTTTTTCCTAAGTTATAATATGATGACCTTTTCCATGTGCTCTATGCAGAGTAGTCGGGGAGGTAGATGTGGAGGAGGAAGCTTTGAAGGATCCCCTGGACGAGGCATGCGGCACCAGGCTGGGGCTGAGGACTAGAGGTAACGGTCACCAAGCTTATCTGAAACACTAAAAATCCTGAGGTTCTGTTTCGGTCTGGTTACCCATTGTAGACCCAACTACCGCTGTTTGTTACCAGACCAGGAATCCGTGGCGAGCTAATGGCGGAGCCATTGACTTTGGCTCAGAATAATTTAAACTAAAGACACTGCTGTGTGTTACCAGACCAGGAATTCGTGGCTGAGGAGAGCCGATGGAGGAGCTGTGCTTCTGGAAGGTGAATCAGGAGACTATCTGCCAACAAGTATTCCTTGTAAGTTTGCATAAACTGAACATAGTAGACTTGTACAGGGCAAACTACCACTGTTTACTATTCAACGTAATATACCGCTGTGTATATTACCAAACAAAGTACCACTGTTACCAGCTGTTGAGGCGAAACTACCACTGTTTGTTATCAGACTAGGAATCTGTGGTGGAGGGGAGCTGATGGAGGAGCTGTGCTGGAGGACCTGTGCTGGTGAAGGATGTCCCTTGTGAGGCGATTGATGCCCTGGCTCTAAAGTGATTATCACTCAAATTGCCACTTGTATGGAATAGAGTACTGCTACTAAACTAGCCACTTTGTCTTACAAATGTCACTTCAGCCATTCCTTCTGATCAAAATGATTTTGAGAAAACCTCGCTAGGTTAATGGAGCTGTGGGAACAGGATTTATTTACTCACAATTTCCGTTCTAAATGTGAAGGCTGAATGTGAAGTAGTCTGCTCTACTCACTTACATAAGTTATAAAAGTTGTTTTTTATTCAACAAATGATAAGTGTCTGCTGAGTTGGGAGACCTTTTTAATCATATCCTGATGTGTAATTCAAAAGTATTGTTGTATTGTGACTAGATGAAGCTGATGACCCACCAGGATCCGATCAGAGGCCAATGATGTGACTGCTGATGTCTTCAGAAGGTAAAGCCAACTGTCATTTTTGTGTTCTGTTTCATGTAACGACCAGAGGTATGCTCTTGAATTCACACACTTGGATTTTTCTGTTTTTCTGAATAACAACTGAAGATGCTTGGTCTTACACAGCTATTGCCAGTGTGTCTGTTTGTTAGGGCAAGTTTAAAATATAAAATCAATCATCTATTCCTCTTTCATCTATTTTCCAATCTACCCTATCCCTACTTGTCTGTTTCCTCTTCCTAGTTGGTGTCCATCCTCCTCCAGCCTCCTGCATCACGTGGGAACGTCCTCCTATTTCTTCGTTCATCATAATATTCATTCCTGATGCATATCCATATTTCAGACCACTTTAGTTTGAAGTAAAAAATGCCATAGCCAACACAACACATTTGTATTTGGCAGTTGGCTAATACAATGTTACCACAGTAACCAAGGCCGGCCACTCGGAGAAGAACACATTGTTTTATTTAGTTGTTTTTACACCCAAGCTAAACAATTGAGAAGTTACAAATTCCGTGTCATCATATGAAGATGCAACTGGCATGGATCTGGAGGATTATTTCAGGACTATCCGTGGGTGACGGCTTGGATTGTGATATATGATGTAAATTTGAACATAGTCCTTTTCAAATATTTCAAATTATATATAATATACTTATTTTTGGGTTGTCCTAAAAGGCATAATGTTAAAAGCTTACTGAGGCAAAAAAATCTTTACTTGAAAATTTTCTCACATCTACACCATATGACTTACCATGGTGAAAAGAAAAATGAGTAATGTGGCTAAATTACCCTAAATTAAGTCCAAATGAGCTGAAATTCATACCAGTTGTGAAAAAAATGTAACTTAAATTCCTTTTGAGCAGAGCCCATAAGGTGACCACACCAACTTCAGATGTTGGTAAGTCAGTTATAGACCATTAAGGTTCCATTAATTTACATTGTCGGCACACTTATCTCCAAACCCCTGATGCCTGAATAAAGGAAGATTTTTCCATTCCGGTTTGAGGTCATTAACCCACATGAAGCTCTCGTTTTGGCCCCAATTTGACTTAGATATTCCACAAAATCTTTGACTCATGATGTAGTGTAACTATATGGATTTTGGCTCATTTAAATTCTAGATTAATTTTCTTTTCAATAGGTGCTATGGTGCTCTGGATATTTTTAAAATGTGTCACATTAAGCCTGTGTGGAGTTGCCTATCTATGTAAGCCCACATTTTAATGCTGCCATGTGTCGTGGACTAACATCCAATATGACAAACAAAATGCTACAATCGCCACCTAGTGGGTGTTGAGTGGAATATCACATACATGAATACACATACACACACCCATCTCGTTGATACATGAAAAAGGCTGCTTATAAACTTTATTAATCAACTTTGTATTTACAAATACATACTCTTATATGAAACATTGGTATTTACAAAATAGCTCTTCGCAAAATGGATTCTGTACAGTAAACCCTGATATAAGTTAGTAAATTACATTTCTGGGTACATTAACACAACTGATTAACCTCAGTTTGAAAGTTTCTTCTAGACCTAAATGTGGATTTTTACTACAAGATAGTTAAACCTTTACATAAGTTACTTATTTGTGTCTCCACCTAAAGAAGTCAAAACAAACAAAAGACAAAAATATGGACCATTATATGTCTACGGAAAAACCGAGTCGGTGTATTTAACCAAAAAAAAAACGCCAGCTTTGATTAGGACAAACCCGATCCATATAATTTGATCCATATAATTTGATCCGTGAAGCCTGACCACTACGGAACCCCAGCTCGCCATGGCGACAAACCGGGCCGGGGCCCAAATCAAACGGCAGAGCTGCCATCGTGGCCGAGGATGTGGCTGATGTTGTGCGCGGGCCGGTTGGTCTGTTTGCCCGAGTCGGTGGCCGAGGCGCTGGACAGCGACAGCAGCGGGGACATGGGCATGGAGGAGCCGTCGTTGGGCATCGCCGTGGCGATCTCCGGGAACAGCGAGGTGAGGCTGAAGTTGGACAAGTGCGGCGTGATGCCCGACGAGTTGGCGATGGGCATGGGGGGCATCTCCGGCAGCAGGGGGAAGCTGGCCTGGCCGAAGCCCACAGGGCGCGGCGGGGACAGGATGGAGCCGAAGCGGTTGTTGAGGGGCGCCGCCCCGCCCTTGTCGCCCCCGGGGCTGGTGAACATCTGGTTGGAGAAGTACTGCAGCGGGATATCGCTGGGCAGGCTGGGGTGGGCCGCCGGGGAGTAGGACGAGTAGAAGGAGGGCAGGGTGTTCTGCGCCTCCACGGGCAGGAGGGCCGCCGTCCGCGAGGAGCCCGACTGGCTCACGGGCGGGATGAAGGTGGAGTTGGTGTTGATGGGCGGCGGGGGAGGAGGGGGGTTCATCCCTCCCTCGCCGATGAAGGGGAAGCCGAAGTTCTGGGTGAGGTGTTGGTCGGGGACCAGGTTGTTGTCGCCATCGTTGAAGCGGACGATGCTGCCACGCCGCGCATCCCCTCCAGACTGAGGTCTGCCCAGCAACACGCCCCCCCCAGAGGGCAGGGGCAGGTGGCCGTCCGGCTCGAAGGGGTTGGTGGGTCTCAGCGTGCGCGGGCGCTCCCCGGGCCGCAGCTTGGAGGGCTGGGTGTCCTGGCCGAGGTGTCGAGAGCGCTGGCTGACGGAGGCGGGGGTGCG
>OMNR01040337.1:11904-23873 GCA_900303205.1 Mora moro
TCCGAGCTGCTGTGCGGGGTCGGGGGGTGGGGGAGACCGGCTGCTCTCACACCGGGGCTTCCCCCTCCGTGCATGTTCACGTTCACCTGCGGGAGGTGGCCCTTGCTGCCGTCCCCCAGCCTCATGGTCTGGGTCTTCTGGCTCTGTGGTACACTGGGACTGGAGGCCTTGGCCTGCATGTCCCCAGCGGAGCCACCGGTCACACAGCTGTACTCCATGATGCTCACCGGGGGGCAGCACTGCACCGAGCGCTGGTGGTTAGTCTGTTCGGGCAGGTGCGGGGACAGCAGATTCTGCATGAAACTCTGGTGGCAGCCGTCCTGCTCCCGGGGCAGCCCGCTCCCTCCTATCCCTGTGCTCTGAGACCCAGGGTGGGCTCCGCTGTAGCCCCCACGAGACCTGCCGTCCCCTGGAGGACCCACGCCCATCCTGAAGCCCCCCTGCTGCTGCTGCTGCTGTTGCTGCTGCTGCTGCTGTTGCCCTTGAGGGCCTCTCTGGGTGGGGGGCACCGGTTTGGGGGTCATGTCCCCCCCACGGGACACCTGTTCCTCAAAACCACCCAGTTGATGTCCTCCTCCTCCACCACCAACCATGGACTTAAACGGAGGACATTCTGAGATACGCTGTACATCGGAGGAGCCAGGGTGTTCGTGAGGGAGGCGGTTCTGGGGGTTGTGTCCTATGCTGGCCTTCCCCCGGGACGTGTCCAGGTAACCCCGCAGGTCAGGCTGCTCCTGTGCAGAGCCGCGACCCGTCTGGTGATGCAGCCCCATGCGTTGTTGTTGTTGCTGCTGTTGCTGCTGCTGCTGCTGCTGCTGTTGTTGTTGTTGGTCAGCGTTGGACGAGCTCTTGCCGATGAGGGCCTCGGCAGAGTAGCTGGAGACGCGGTGTCGCTCCTGGCGGGAGGGGGCGCAGGCCATGTCGGGGGGGCGGGACACGGGGTTGTTGGGCTGGGTGATGAGCTGCTGCTCCAGGCTCCTGGAGCTCATCAGCCTCTGCATGGCGTTGTGGTCCTGGCCAGACTGAGGGCAGAAGAACAGTGGGGGAAAAAAGGAATTGTATTATCCGATTTAAAAATATAATTTTTAAAATCAACAAACATTGTGGAATTCTTTTATCTTTAAACATGCATATATTTATCAAGGCAATTTTCTGTGTTCAGCTTACCGTCATAAACAAATTTTTCTCAATTAAATAATTATGGGATTTTGTGCATTTATGGAGAGAGCCATGAAGAAAGACAGAAGAAAGTGGGTTAAAAAGAGAGATTCCCATATGCTACATTCTACGACAATAGACCAACCTTGAGGTGCTCCTGCTGGGCCAGATGCCCAGCATGGTGGCCCCTGGGTCCCACTGCCTGGCTCTCACAGCTCTTCTCTGGGTGTCGCGCTACGAAGTGCTGCTGCTGCTGCTGCTGGATCTGCTGCTGGAGATGCTGCTGGTGTCTGGAATGAGAGCTCTGCTGCTGTAACTGCAGCTGCTGCTGCTGATGTGTTTGTTGGTGTGTTTGTTGCGGATGCTGCGGTTGTTGTTGGTGAGGCTGCGGGTGAGACTGCTGATGGCTCTGCTGTTGGTGTTGGTGGGGCTGCTGCTGGGCGTGTTGCTGACGCTGTTGTTGTTGTTGTTGTGGGTGTTGTTGTTGTTGTTGCTGCTGCTGCTGTTGGACCCCTGGCTTCTCCATGTGATGTTGTTTCTGCTGCAGGCCAGCAGGTGAGCCGCTCTGATTGCCCCTCACCAGCCCCCTCTTCTTCTGCACGTGCTGATGTTCCTGCTGCTGCAGCACCCTCTGGTGGAGCGAGTGGAGCTGTGCAGGGTCAGGCTGGGTCAGGTGGTGTTGGAGCTGGTACAGCTGGTGCCTTTGCTGTTCCTGTTGTTGTTGTTGCTGCTGCTGCTGCTGTTGCTGTTGTTGCTGCTGCTGTTGTTGCTGCTTCATGTAAGGGTTTCCACCGAGGTGTTGACCAGACTGGGATGAGGTGTGCTGGGGGTGTCCCTGTGCAAGATGAGGCACGACAGACTGGTTTGGTTCTGGCGGTCCTTGGGGTGGACAGTGGCCATCGATGGGACGCAGAACGGTGTTCATGAAGGCGTTTGAGGTGAAAAGGGAGCCCGCGCCATCAGGGTTGATCCTGCTCATGATGGCCGAGGAGCTGGGGGGAATCTGGCCCACCATCATCTGGCTGTGGTCGGGGGCTTTAACCTCCATGCGGCCCAGGCTGGGGGCAGACTGGGGGCACAGCTTGGGCCGCTTACCAGAAGTCAGCATAGTCTCTTCCTGGGCCTGTCGCTTGGAGACGTGTTTGACGTGGCGCTCAGTCACACCAGCCTGATTCCTCATGAGGGCACTCTTCAGAGGGGTGTAGTCATTGAGCTGGACAGAAGCCGAGCAGGGTGGCAGGGAACTGTTGGCGGACTGAGACAGGTGGGCAGCAGACCCCACAGGTGAGGGGATAGAGCCCTGCTGGCTCGAGAGACTGGGAGAGCCTGGGTAGGGCTGTTGGCTCGAGTTGGGCCTGATCAGATTGTTGACACTCAAACTGGTCCCACACTGGGACTGAACCTGTGGGTGGGACTGCGCCTGGGAGTAAGAAATACCCGGTGGATGTCTGGTTCCCGTTTGTCCAATAATGGACCCCTCCCCAACCTGAGCTCTAACAGACCCCTGGCTGGGAGGTTTGGCCACTGCAGCATCCATGGACTTGGTCGCCCTCACCTGCAGTGCAGCCGAGCCTCTATCTTGGCTGGCAGAAGACGGTGAAGTCTTGGGGGGCTCCCATGCCATGGTGGTGGAAATTGCTGGAGTGCTGTGGTCCGCAGGGCACCCAGCACCTCTCCTCCCAGGGATTTCCTGCTCCAGCATGGCCAAGGCCACGATATCGGCCTGCTCCGACGTAAACGTATATGTGCCAAAGGACCCGGATGAGGCACTGATGCTGTGGCCCTGAGGAAGCATGGAGGCCACAGAAAAGCCCCTTCCACTCCCACCACCTGCAGACATTGGGGAGTCTGTTTGCCGGCTGGCTGTCATATGATTCTCCAAGGTCTCATGATGATCTAGGTTGGTGTATACTGGCTGGGACAGCAGATAGTCCTTTCGAGAGGGAGCATCAAGAGTTGTGGACTCTCCCATGCACTGTTTCTCCATTGCTGCAGAGACGTGTCTCGATTTCTGGGCCTCCCTTTCTCGGACGGGACCCCGTGATTGTTTAACATCAGCCATGCAGGACGGAGAGGGCGTGGATGTGACCAGGTCTGGCTGCTGGGTCAAAGATCTACTGACAGTGACTCTTTTCCTCAGCTCAGAGCTTGTAGGCGTTGTGTCCGGGGCCACGGAGGAGGTCAGAACCGTTAACGAGGGAAGGGCAGTGGAACTCACAGAGGAAGAGGGGGAAGTTTGTGTCTCTGGCTTAGAGCACGCCTGGGAGACTTTGGAGTTCTGGAGGGACTGGCCTGGTGAAGTTGTCTGGGAGCCCTGGATCCTAACTGGTGCCGCACTCTCCGAGACAACGGTGGTGCACACCGGAGCTGAAATGGTAGACACCGTAGTGACACTGGACACATCTGTGCCACACACAGAGACGGCACACCTGCTCGAACTTCTAGAGTTTCCAGTGGAGCCGACTGGCTTTGATAGCTTCACGCTAGCTTCCGTAGCGGTGACCGGTGGCTTAGTCTGTGGCCCTGTGACTTTAGATGCAGTGGCGCTACTGCCAACCACTGAGACTGGTTTGCTCTTAATGGCCGTGGTTGTTGGCTCCGCTGTTGTGGCTTTGACCGCTGGAGTGGAAGTTACTGCACTGCCGACACTTGGACGACTTGAAATGACTTCACTTTGTGTTACATTGGTACTGGTTGTAGATGTGCTTTGAGAGACGTTCAAGGTGCTACTTACAGATGTGGTGCTTTGTTGTTGCAGAGGCTGACTACATATTGCAGCCTCACTGGAGGAATTGGATACGCTGATCATTTTAGATCTGCTCTTAGAGACATTTTCTGGCATTTTGCCATCAGCAGTGACCTTACTACAAATGGAGCGTGTAATAGCTGTGGTGCCTACAGGGTTTACATTCACAGCAGTTGGGCTTTCACCTGCAGCAACCACTGGCTTTGCTGCAACAGTGATAGAAGCCTGGGCCTGTCTGAGCTCTCTCCTCTTGGGTGGCTTGGATCTTTTGTCTGCCCCCTTTTTAGTGACGACAACCTTGCAAATTTTTTTCCGTGTGACCTTGGTGGCATCAGCCACTGCCGCTGGTGGGAGTGGACTTGTAGATGGAGCCTGTAATTGTCTGGAGGGGGGATGGAGTGCTGCTTCTTGGACAGCAGGGGCGACAACAGAGGTCGGCTTTGGCTGCTGCTGCTGTTGGACAACCGAAGGGGGAGCAGCAGGTATTTGAAGATTAGTCTGACTGGTAATAGTGAGTGGCAGGCCCTGAGAGATGCTCTTGTTGAGGCTGCTCAGGGCCCCTAGACTGTTGAGGGCCACATTGGTGGTAGGTTCCTCTGCGGTGGTGGGCTGGACCAGCTGGAGGGTGCTCTTGCTGCCCTGTGCGCCCGCTTTATCTGCCGTATTCATGGGCTGCAAAGCAAACACCTGGCCATTCACCGTAATGGTCTGTGGGGCAGCAGATGGCGCAGTCTGGGCAGACGAAGCCTGGAGCCCCTGCTGGGAAGGGTTGATTTGGGGTGGAACGGGGCGTGGTAAAATGTGCACCAGCTGTTTTCCTCCAACCGTGTGTAAATTAGTAGTAGTTGTTGTACAATTAGTTGTGATTTGAGTGGAGAGAGCAGGCACTGCAGTGGGCAGAGCAGCAGGCACAATGCCAACCTGAGGATTCTGTGGGGCAGGGGCAGTCTGATTGGGGGCTTGGATGATGACGATATGCTGGCAAGACATCTGATTGGCCAGTTCCTCTCTAACCGTGGACTGAGACGAACAGGTGTTTCCCTGCTGTAGGATGACCACACTCGGGTTGTTTGTGTTCTGCGGAGTGGTCACCCCAGAAACGGTTGCCCCCGATGGGTTGACCTGCAGCACCTGCATGGTCTGGAGGAGGGGAAGTACAGTCGCCTGTGGCTGAGGTACCAGTGCGGGCTGAGTGAGTGGCTGGGGCTTGGGTTGAGGGATCAGGGCGGTCTGAAGATGGGGAACCACAGACGCTGGTTGGAGTACAGATGGCTGGGGTTGTGACATCACAGCGGGATGGGCCACCACCGCTGGCTGGGGAAGAACAGCACACTGGGGTTGGGGGGTCAACATAGGCTGGGGATGCGTCTGTGTCAGAAGAGCCGGATGCAGCTGTGGAAGTCTCTGAACAGGCTGTGCTTGAATGTGTGTTGTAATGGGTGCCTGCTGTAACGGTACCTGAGGTCGTATTTGGATTTTAATGGGCTGCGCGGTGGGTTTGTTACCTATGGGGCACACAGTCAGCTGCTGCAGCGTCTGATTGGCGGTAGTGCCCTCCAATGTGGGCACACTCTGGCAGACAGGCTGCACCGTGTTCCCCGCCAAATGCAGTGTCGTCCATGTAGTCTGTGTGCTGCCGGCAGCCCCGGCCCTGAGGAGAGCTGTGCTGCTGGGGATAGAAGTGTAGCTGACAGTCCTCATGGTGGTATCTTCGGAGACTAAAGAGCCAACAACATCCGCCGCCACCGCTGTGGAGGAGTGGGTTACAGCCAGGCTCACGACAGGCTGAGCAGAAAGCTGTGACACAGGTGTGGCAGCTATGGTTATGTTTTGAGATGGGACTGCAGACTGGGGCTGCTGAGGCAAGGTGGTGTTGACAGCGGGGATCTGGAGCGTGATGTAGGACACGGAGGGGGGCAGAGCAGGAGTCGTTTCCACCACCCTCAATGCTGCTGTGGTTTCCAGGGGAGCGATGGTTGCCCCAGGAAGCAGCGAGGGGGCCGAGGATGCGGCGTTGACGTGGAGGACCCCGTTGACCCTCATCCCAGTGTTGAGGTCGGCCGCTGGCTGCACCAGGACAGCCTCGGGGGTTTGTTTTTCGAGGACGGGCTCCTTCCCCGCGGGACATATCACGTTCCCGTTGGAGTAGACGATGATTCCCTTGGGAAGCTGGTGAGTGGGCGTCACCTTGGCCACCTTGGCACAGCGCTGCTTGCCCTTCCAGTGGACGGTGGGGTCCTCCAGGAAGTTGATGTCGTGGGCCTTGAGGAGCTCGATGTAGTGGCCGCTCTCCTTTCTCAGCTCCTCCATCTGTCGGCGCAGTCGGCGGATCTCCTCCGCTGCATAGACAAGCAGGGATGTCATTATTAGTAGTAGTATACAACACAAATAACTTCAGAATTACAAAGCATGATTGAAACATGGATAGCAAAATTAAAATGTGTTGCGTCACTTCACCTTGCACTTTATCGCCTCCTTCAAGGAGCATTGCGTCGTTTTGTTTCTTCAGGTCAGTGATGTAGCGAACGGCTTGGTCCAGGATCATGTTCTTACTCTGTGGAGAGATGTGGATATGGATGTCAAGAAAGGGCTATCCCAGCCACTTCAAAACATTCGATGAGAAGAATTCAGTTAACAACAAGAGGTTGGGAGTTTCACCTGTTTGAGTGCCTGGGAACATGGTAGAAGGTTACCAATGCGGTTAATTCCAGCATTGATCTTCTCTTTTCGATGTCTCTCAACTAAGGAACAGAGGAGATACAAATGTTACACAAGTCTAAATGCAAGTGTTAAATCGCATGTCACTGTTCATTTAACTGCAACCAAGAGGCCATAGCCAGTGTTTCATCACCTGCATTGTGAGATTCTTTGTTTTTCTTCTTTCTGCAAGACAAAAATCAATCATCACATACTTGTCAACACTACTGTTTGGGTTATGCTGCTTATACAATGATGTGTTGGCTCCAACGGTACAACATAGTAATAATACATTTGTGATGAGAGTTGCATACTTACTTAGGCTTACGACCAGAGGTCTGTGTTTCTGTCATCTCTGGCATCCTGTCCTAACAGTCACCACATCTACCAGCTGGACATAAAATCACTTCCCTGGCCGACCTATAGTCAAGATGTATTGGGACAGAACATAAACAACCATGGCCAGCAGGAATAAATCAACCCAGTTCGTTCCCATGACACATTTGATGTATTGTTTTTACATATCATAACACAGTTATAATGTCACAACATCCTCAGACGATTACGTTGAGCGAAATGCTAATCAGCTAGTTTAGACAGTAACCTAGCTAACCAGCTAAACTAATAGTCCATACGTTACCATCATGATTTTCATTTTTGCATGTCCCGACAAATGAATGCAAGTTGTGTGAATTGTCTGTAAATTAACAAGCATATAGAATATGGATCTTAAAACAAGCAACCTAGTGATAGGCACTTCCAATTCTAGCTACGGCAACAGCGTCTGGATCGCCTCAAGTAGCAAGCTAGCTTAGCCTGTCCCAATATCGACGTGGTTATCAAAACAAAGCCATGGCCAATTCGCTGCTTTGAAACGAACTGAAATTCGATTTAACTGACCTGTTGTCTCAGCATCTTCGGGACCTTGTCACTGGCAGAACCTTTGGTTTAGGGGCTAGCAGGAAAAGCAATAAACTCATTTCAAAACAATCTGCACACAACCTAACACACAGCAGAAAAGGGGCGGTACTCCCTGGTCGACAGCCAATAGCACTCAGGACGACGAAACAACGGGCCAATGACATACACCGTAGACTTCAATCTAACTTCAATCATATTGTTTTTAGATACATTTCTAAAAAAAAACACAATTTCAAGCACCAATCATCTGCACAATACCACTGACTGAGACAAACAGTATGAACTAATGCAAATAGTAATTCCTTTATTTAGAGGTTAAAAAGTCTTACAATATAGAGCTCCAGAAAAGATAAAATTCTTCAAAGAAAAAAAAAAGCATGCTTATACTACAGCGGAGAGAACTCCCCAGACATGCAAAGGGTCAGAGCTTCCCCTGGGCAGTATCTTGCTCATAAGGCCATGGGTCAACACACTCCTAACCAATCAATTAAGCTTCAGTCTCATACAAGTAGTAGGCAATGACAGAAATTGAGGCACTGTCACTCGGTAAATCATTTCAGTAATACTGTATTTTTAATAGATGACCAAATAAAATGCCAAATGAATAAGGATTACCCGTTCTTTCAGAGAAAAACACACCCTCTCAAGAATGTCAACCCTGATGCTCAGAATCAAACACCATCATTTTTAATGATGCCGCATTAAGATACCAACTGTCCGTCAAAATAGTGTATTTTCCTCAAAAAGCATGTACATTTTTATTTAAAAATCACCTGTCCACATTTGTTTTATACTCTTGGACCTAGTTGCAAACCCAGGAGAATCTCTGAGCCATTAATCACCTCAATGTAAAAAAGAAACCAAAAACAAAACTTTAAAGGGGAATCAAAAAACGCATTCTGAGAGAAAACCCAAAACCCACATTTTTTTCAGAATGTAAATGCAGTGAACATATCTTCCCACCAACTTGAAACCGTTCCTCTCCCACAATCCCCATACTGGAGCAGGGTTATTCTGAACTTCTGTCCAACAGGACCAGACACACCCAACAAACTGGTCGAAATACTGGATCCCAGCGTACTTCCGATGGATTGGAGATGGACTCTAAATGTTCCTCTGTCGTATCGACAATACGGAAGTCTCCATGGTAACCGCCCGGGAGTTCGTCTGTCAGTGACGGTCTTTCAAAAGACTCCCAACCCTTAAATCAAGTCATGTTTCTCTTTGTCCAAACAGTAAGATAGATCTCCCTCTAAACCGCATTAAAAAAAAAAAATCAAAAACAGTATGTTTAACCAACCTCACTCCCCTCCGATTCTAAAACGGTTTGACATTGGCTGCTTTCTGAAACGACCAATTTGGATTAAGAGCATTGTGTCAGCTTGAAATATCTAATAAAGGAGGAAAGGGGCAAGGAGGGGCGCAAGAATGCAAAATTAAGGGGGGCCCATTGCAAAATAAAAGCAGCCATTTTCTGTACTTTGTTGATGTTTCCTCTTTTAAACGTCCTTTTAAAGAAAGTGTTGATTACGTCGACCCTGGGGCATCTATCACAGTTCTTTTTTTTTCCTGTGGAGGCGGGCACAGCTGTGCACATTGCAGACACCACCGCCCGTTACTCCGCCTTCTGGAGCTCTCCGGTCGGGGCGGTGCAGGGACTGCGCAGGCTCTTCTGCAGCACGTGGGCGTCGGCCGGCTCTATCCTCTTGTAGTAATTCTTTTTCGTTTCAATGATCTCGAAGCCAAACTTCTGGTAAAAGTCAATGGCCGACTCGTTGCTGATCTGCACGTGACTGCGCGACAGGGAGAAATAAAATATAATTTAAAATAAAAAGGTATATTTAACTATGGAAATGATAAAAACGATATACATTCTTCTTTGCCATGTTTAGATACTCACAGGTAAATGTTGTCAAAGGTACCATCCTTCTCACAGATGTTAAGCACATGGTTCAGCATCTTTGTACCTACAGAGATGCACAGGGGTCAAACTTGGGACACAAACAGTAAAGCCACTACGACGCATGTGTGGGAGTGGAACTGTAATCTCCGTACCAATTCCTAGTCTACGGTAAGGTGCTAGACAGCCGAGTGTCATGATGTACAGTCTCTTCTGGTTCTGCGAATGGTCCACTCGGCAGCACACAGCCCCCACTGCGATGTCATTGAAGTACGCTGCAAAATAAAACCAAGGGGCTCCACTTTATCACAAACAGAACAGCATGGTGTTTGTAACAACTACTCGATTGGGGGGAGTAATGACATGGGGGTAGGAGAAGTGATCAAATTTAATGAGGTTATATCCACCATTAAGCTGGCGCGAGAAGTGATTTTACAGGGAATTACAATTGAAGCTTGTAAACATGGAGCTCTACATCAATATATTAGACACAAATGTAGTGGGATTGGGTTACTTTCCATGGAGTCTGTGGTGCTGAAGATGATGTACTGATCTACTTTAAGAAAGAAATGATTTTTGGCAAGGGGTCCTCACCTAGCTTGGCAAGCTCTCCCACTTCCAAAACATCTTTGTAAAACTTGTCGTTGTAGCTGACAGGGAAGATGACCTGGTTGAGGCGTTTCAACTGTTTGATGTTGTGGGGCGTAACATCCCCCAGCTCGATTCGGCTACTGGAACAAGAGCAAAACGGTCAGACAGTTGGCAATATACATCTACAAAAAAACCCAGTCATAACAAAAATCACTGAAAGCTGTAGTCTGTGATCTTTGTTATGATTCACAATATCCAATCAACATTTTTGAATGACAGAAGCAGCCGAAATCCATACATTGGGGAATAAAACGCAGGAAGAAATTGCGTTTAGGACAATGTTATTCTTGATTAGAGCCATAGATGCATTGCCTGGCATTAAAAGGCAATAAGCCAGACGTCTACACCGACACGCCTGTCACCTGTTCATGAACTCGAAACCTTCCAGCAGTAGTGCTGCAGTATCGCAACTACCGGTAGCGTACATTCCGATCGCACGGGTCAGTCCGGGCGCAATACTTTCATCAAAAGTTGTAAAAAAAACAACAACATGGTGAATACAGGACTATGTGCACTCCCGTGTGTCATTTCTGCAAATAGAAACGGTAGCTGTAAAGCAGCCCACCTTCATGAAGCTCAAATTTCAAAGTGTTGCGATCCATGCCCACCACGGCTACAGTTAACGTTAGCTTAAAAAATGCACCGATAAACGCACCGTTTTACGCCCGGACGACACACGGGTGGCAACTTCATGACAGGATAAACCTTCCCCTAGCGAGTCCGAACCGGGACTCGAACTTAATCAGTTGAGCTGATGTCAATTTTACGGCGAACAAACGTGTTAGCTCATGCCCCAGTTTAGCGTTAGCCGTCCTGGGAGGTTGGCAACACGAAGCCGACTTGGCTAATCAGTTCACGGGCAAACGCTGCGTGTTTCAACGATCCCCGATAAACCGCGGACCTCCAGAGCTGGGAGCCGACCAGCGGGTCCAGGTCAAGTCCCAGCGCTGCGGTCCGCCGACTTGGACCAGCGTTAAAACCCCAACTAGCTTAGCTCAGTAGCTATCGTTGTCTCCTCCCCGCCTCCTCATGTTTAAAAAAAAAAAAGACATTAAAAACTTTACTTCAGCGCTCACCGCGTCTCAGGCGATGTTTTTGTACTCACCCCTTCATTGTGAACCAACGTGGACCCTTGATGGAGACGCGATCGAAGTTTGGGAGTTGTTTTTGGGGCCGAAAGGAGGGGTTTTGTTTAAAGAGTTGGGGTCAGGGATAACTCCCGTTTCACCCTCCACATGTAGCTAGTTGCGATTCTCGCAGTTAGCTTAGCCTGTAGCCACCGCACTCCTTCCACGACTGGAACCTGTCAACCCTGACCCCCCACATTGCGCATGCGCATCCATAATATTCGCCACATTTCTGTATTACGTTGTTTATTATGTTATTTAATGCTTTAAGGGCGTTTACGTAGGTGTGTGTGTGTGTAGGTTGATATAAAAATAAAAGGCCATCTGAATAATACATCCTGAGTGAAAATAAATACAATACGACTACACGTTTCAACATGCACGTTTAGAAGCATGTTCTCAACGTTAGATACACTTTTTTTTTTGTTTTGTTTTATTATTCACTATTATAAATAGTAAATGTGACCGCGAACGACTGCCGTTTTTATTTTTCACATGGATCCTGCAGATCTGTCAGTGGGCTGTCCATGTCGCCCCAACTGTAAACCCTACACACAAAGATGTTTATCATAAGAGATCCATGTTGTTGTTTTTTAATCATTAGACAACACTTAGAGCGCATATATGTGCACGGCTCTACATAAGTATCCCACAAGTGCAGACAGGTGCAGTATACAGAAAGTTGTATCAAATGCAATATTAGCGTGTTCGTTTACGACAGAGCGGATCTGTCGCAAAAAAAACGTAAACCCCCCCCCCCCCCCCCCCC
>OMNR01040455.1:13059-25489 GCA_900303205.1 Mora moro
GTGTGGCTGCAAGCTCTCTTTAAAAAAAAGATCACACAAACGACTGGAAAATATGGGATATGTTTAACTTTAACACACACACACACACACACACACACACACACACACACACACACACACACACACACACACACACACACACACACACACACACACACACTTACAGAAAAAAAAATACAAGACAATTCAAACGATCATAAAACAACAAAGTTGACAGTGATTGATTTAAAATGAAACCATTAAAACAGATAGCCCTACACCATGTGCTGCTGAGGTTTCTATGATTGTCGTGGCATATAGTTGTAGCTGTGACAGCTGGGTTGCATGTGTGTTTATTAACCTGCATAAAGATGGAAACTCTGTATTTTACTTTGACTAGGTATATGACATAAGTGTGGATATCAGATTGGCCAGCAACGTTGATGCGTTGTTTTGAATAACAAAGATAACACAACACATGTCACAATAAGACACATATAGATAGATAAAGAGAGATAGATAATGCAAGAATATATCTGGCACAACTGTAAATATTTAAATAAGGCTAATGTGCTTGTGCCTGTGGGTTACATAACAAGCCATTTCCACAATTGTCTCAATATTATGACAAAAAGACAGTAGTATGTATGTATGTATTATGACAGTATGCAACAATGCATACTAATGCAGCTCAGCGTTACCCGTCTCTCTCCGTAGAACCTGTCTTGTCCCGTGCACTGCTGTGCTGATCCGGCAAGACAGGCGACACTGTGATCGTTAATCAGGTGCTCGAACTAGTCAGCTATAGTGAGTGTCAGCAAACTATTTGGAATAAGCCAGGACACTTGGCCGATTGGATTGCTGCAAGTGTGTGAGCTAAGCCCCTCCTATTAAAAAAGCATGAATAAATGGGGCATTGATGAGTGGGGAGTTCCGCTGAGCACATATACTCAATTGTTTTCTCATGGTCAATGGTGAATGTGATTCTATGAAAAAGCAGTAACATGAAGGTAAAAGAGGTCTAGGCTATTGGGGGTAAATCTAATCTCGGTTTGGTGGTGGTGGTGATGGTGTGCAGAAACTCCCCCGATTCCCTGTTTACTTGTATCTTCATTTCTCATTGATCCGCACAAAACAATATTGTACAAGCATATTTGATGATTGTATTTGTATTGTATTTCCAAGAAAAAACTGTTTTCCAGCAGCTGTAGAGTCTATTAAAGGATTATCTGGTTTATCCCTCAGCCGAACCTCGGTTATACCAAATCTACTAAACATCCCAAAGAATGGAATGAATCACATAGTCAAGCCTTACTGAGAGGATACAATAACCCGCTGTTATTTAAGAAAAAGCTAGCATTAGGGCCAGGGTAAACCATGTCGGTGCCCGTTATCATGGCAACTGCCTACTATCCTTACCAAGCATCTATGAGGCGTGTGCCTTTACCAATTCCTTCAGTGAGTTATTGTTAGGCCTCCGCTGACACAGCAAGGGTAGAGAGATTCACCCGGACAGGAACCAAATGTGGCACGAGTCACGGATCTCCAGTCTGACTCGCAAGGCGGCAGCGCTAAGGTATTGTATCGCGGCAATATCCTCAGCCATCTTTATCATCATCATCATCATTTGTGTTTTTGGACATGTCAATTCTAGCTCTTATTGGTCCATTTACTCATTTAGCCCTTCCATAAGAGGAAGAAAGCAAAGTGCAGCAGCAGTGTGAAGATATGACCACCACCTACCCGAAGATCAATATGATCCCATGGGCCTCATGCTGTTTCCCTGAGTGCTCTCTCCCATCATGGCCAAGGTCTGCTGGCCCTGGTAGTGCTGACTCCCACTCTGGGCTGAGGAGTAGTGCGGGGTGACTGATTGCTGGTGCATTATCGATACTGGGAAATGAAAGCAGAGGTTCATGGGAAAAAATAACTTACAAGGGGAATGAACACACACATACACTTGTGACGGTTCTCAAATAGATATATAAATAGATATAGAGATTCTCGCCCATGGTTCTCCAGGCACATAGCCATGGCAGTCATGATGGTTAGGAAAGAGAGGATTTGGAGGGACTGTGGTTGAAAAAACACACCGTATGGAGTGACAAACAAGGGCAGGAGGGGTTGCATGGCCAGGTAGGAAACAAACACGTAGGAAGCAGATGTAGGCATCGGGGGTCACCTTTGAGGAGCTGGATGTGTTTGGTCTGGAAAAACAATGCAATCATTAGTCCTGAGTGTGTGTGCGTGTGTGTGTGTGTGTGCATATGTGTGTGCGTGTGTGTGTGTGTGTGTGTCTGTGTGTGTGTGTGTGTGTGTGTGTGTGTGTACTTTCTAACCGCATCCTGATGCCTGTCTGCTATAGCCCTGTCTCACGAAGAAAGTAATTAGTAATTTCAAGGATATGTAACACAAACCACAGTTAAATCAAAAATTGTGTCTAGAATGATTCAGTGAGTCGTTACGAATGCCGAGCATGTGCGCTGTGGACACATTCAATCATGTTTTCAAAATCACCCATCTTTGTTTCTTCATGGAACCAGAAAAACTGTGGAATCGAGGTTGTCAATTTTTTTGTACTCCATAAGACTATTACTACTACCTGCTGTGTCTTTTAATCTTTGTCCAAGGAGCCAATGCAGCTACCGGCAGCCTACAATTGGAAAAGTACATTTTCAAGTCCTGGGGAAAAACTAAACCATAGGCTCAAGAGGGCCTGTGGTTCCAGGTGATTGAAGCCTCCTACACCGGGCTCACCTCGGCTGGACTGCATGTTGAGTTTGCTGCCAGAAAAGAGGGGGAGAAAGTGGAGGGCAAAGACGAAGAGCAAGAGGCCAGCCATAGCTGGGCCCGGGGCTCTCCATCATGGTGCCCTGATGGGAGGGGAGGGGTGGAGGGTCGCTGTAGCCGGGGGCTGAAGAGGAGCCACTGAAGGTGCTGGCAGGCAGGCTGAGGGATGAGGAGGTGAGAAAAGCTGACTGCATCTGACCAACTTTCTGCTGCTGCTGCTGCATGGCTGGGGCCTGATGACACGCAGAGAGAATCCGGCACATGCATCACACTGTACTCCTGCTGGAACCCTGTTCACTTCATCTAGGTTAGGGCAAAAGTGACAAATTACAACAGCATTGCCTTCAAAGAAAAAAAGTGTGTATAGAACCACAACTAGGAAGGTAACAATGCTGCACTTGCAAGAACAGATTGCTGAAATTCATACTGTTTGTGAACTTAGGACTACTGCAGCAGACAATCATGCAGCACAGAGGGACAAGGACCAAGTAAACTGTGTATCCTTCTTGTGCTTTTGCATTTTCTGCTATGTCCTTGTGAACACGTTTTAGGTTTGTGTAGCTGAAGCTTTAGCATTGATTTGTGCCGAACACGTCAGTGTTGAGATCTCTCAACATCATTGGTTTGGCTCTGCATCATAGACGCGGGGGCCGGTCCCGTAGCTATGTTATCATTGAGGTTGCTCTGAGGGCCCCGCTCTGGCCCAGACCACCGGCTCCCGTAGACATGTTGGAATGGGGAGGCTGAGAAAAGGGCAGGGATGGAGGGTGGAGGGGTAGAGTTGTGAAATCGAAGATGAGGGTGTATGGGGCGAAGGAACGGCAAGTGAGGAGCTTCTTGTGTTATTGCACAAAAGTTCTGGACTTACCGCAGGTAGCAGCGACGGGACATTGTGGTTGGAGTCTGCTCTTGGGGCCAGGTACACAAGGTTTCTGGCCAGGATCTGCTGATAGCTAACCAAAGACCGAGCAAGCACTATTCATGAAGATAAATCCGCATTTGCTTTTATCTTATCCAGTATGAAAGATGACAGGAGATTTGACCTACGGTGTGCATTCTGCAGTCTGGCCTTTGCTTTGGTCATCCACTATGCATTGTATTAGATGACTTTCATCGAGCATCTGTTGGGGACAAAAACAATAGGTTTATAGTTTGCCATAAGTTTATAAAAGATGTGGACTGCAGAGATTCCCTGGACTTGGATTTCAGGTCATAGGTTTTCCTTTTATTATAGAGCCATTGGAAGAAGTGATAATTTTATTTAATTGTTTACAGTTAGGCCTACTTGATTGTCTATGTTAATGGCTACAATAAATAGACACCTACTATAATTCTCCATTTCCATCTCATACATAACTTCTGATTATTGTCATTGCCTGTGTGTGTGTGTGTGTGTGTGTGTGTGTACTGTATTCCACACCATTACACAATAAGTCTAGGTCTAACGCATGTAACAATAAAACGTGTTTTAATTTGAACTTAAAATGTGTAAAGCAAGACGGCTGCATGAAATTGCCCTACATGTCATAAGGTGCAACGGTTATATTTCATGTGTTCATTCATATTTCATTGTAAGAGCTTAGAGAACTCCAAAACAAAGAGGGCAAATATTATTTGAATAGGTTTTTTATAGAATATACAAATATTTACAAAGAACGATATGATAATAAATGCTGACAAGGTGAACATGCTTATCATAAACACTTTAATCATATCAAATTATTCACTGGAACAGTTGGAGGACTCCTCAGACATCACCTGAGTGAAACCTGAGGACAGATCAAATAACGTTTGGCAACAAATGTGCTGGGGGGAGGGCGGGGGTGTTTGTCAGTGACAAAGCATTACATACTGAATTCTATTACAGTTCGTTGCCGGCTCTGCGATAGGGAAACATCGGTGCCCTTGACCCACGGTATGCACCTCGGAAACCGCGGGCCCTCGGAAACAGACCCGGAACACCAAAGGTCTCGATGTTCCTGCGGCGCTCCTCAGCCCAGGTTTGCCTGAATCATTTCAAAAATCGATAAAATACAAAATCTGAAAGCAATGTCTGAAGTAAGAGACTGTAGCCCTCATAAGGAAAACCAGGCCAATAATGTGTTGGATGCTCAGAAATGAGCGGACCACTAGGTTTACCTGTAAGCATTATCCGATGACAGCTTGTCAAAGAAGGACTTTCCCTTGTCGTAGTAGCACTTTGGGCCAATAGGATCCTCCAGATTTTTATCGGTTTGGGGATCTAGCTCGGCCTTTTCCTCCCCCTCTGAATGCGCCTCTAAGGAGAGATGGAGGGAAACATGCGAGATAACAAACCTGGATACGACCGATGATGGATAACCGAGTTCCCTGCATTCTCTTGAGAATATTTTCTAAATAGTTTTGCTCAGACGCATTTTCCACCAACCTTTTCTATTCAACCAGTCCTGCATCTCTCGGTCCAGCACCACCTTAATGAATTGCGCATTTGAGGAGTCAAAGTCAAAGTCGGTTTCAAACTTCAGGGTGCTAGACGCAGCATACGCAGCCCTCTGCCAGCCTCTGCCATGGCTCTTGTGCCTGCCTAAAACATGACAAGGTTGGGGGGGATATGCAATTCAAGACTTAACATTCTGAATCAAATGGTTGAAGGACTTTTTTTGGGGAGGTATTATTCAGGAGAGATGGCACAAACTAATCCAGAAACAAATCGTGAAAATACTCGATTGACTGCAACATAGGTCCTATTAAATATCAGCATCATGTTGATTTTTTGCTGACGAAAGTCAAGCCATATTAAATACTGACCACTTGAAAGAGCACGTTATCTGGACAAAATAAAAAGGACTCAGTCTGAACACACAATTCTTTTGAAGAGTGGGAATGAGCTCTTTAATATATTTTACCATTCACCTTGACCTCTCCTTGGCGGAGGTTCAGTTTCATAATATCCACTTTGTCCTTGATGCATTTGTTCATAAGGCCTGGACACAGGGGCTGGGTTCCTTTCTATGAGCATTAAAACATCTTGAACAAGTTGCACATGACTATACGCAATACAGTCAATGACGGTTAACTGTAATGAACATTTAAGCTCTTAAAAAGAAAACCAAAACATCTCAGTATTTTATGTAGCTAGCAATTCATGTTGCATTATTTGTGTCTCACTTGGCATTGCCTGCTTACTTGTGGGTCTAGTGCCCCTAGTGGTCATTGATCTTCCTCCCTGGGGCCTCCAGTCCTCCCAGCCCTGGTCACGACACGCAGATAATTCTCTCCTCTGCGGTGTAGTCTGGACAGCTTTTTCCACCATGGGAGCTCTTCTGATGAGCTGGCCCGGAGGAACGGGCCCTGCGTACAGAGAGACAAACTGTTTAGGGCTGTTCGTAGTCATTCAGATCTAGTGCGTTCTCTTGTTTTAATTACCAAAGCCATGCACGGCAGTGTACTGTTGGTTAAGCAGACAGCTGCTAGCTAGATGGTTATAGGACGGCATCCTTAGGGGACTGAACGGCCTTCCTTGTGGGCCGTAGAGTCCTGACGAGATCCCACCTGATGACTGGACCAAAATAACTTAGATTCTAGACCCCATACAAAACATTTGTTTTTTGGGTCTACATTACACTGCCATAATTACCTGTATGATTGCTGGATCATTTGGAAGGCTGTGGTGTGACCTCGGAGGCTCACACAGTGTGATGTCTTTAATATCACTTCCCCGGAAGGTAATGTACTCAAAGATCTCATGTTTGGGAGGTATTGGCTTATTTGTTGGTCGCCCCTCTGTTCCAAAACACTTCACTATTTAAAAAGAAGAGTATTTGTTTGAAAGCACTGCAATCAAACACTACTCACTAAACACTGCTGCCATTTCCATATAGACACAAAATGGTGCTGCCTAATTGTTCTACTAAGAGGTGGTCAATAACTTACCTTTTTCCAGTACAACTGCTGAGTTAATAGTATCAATTGTATACAAAATGCCCTCATAACGATTCTGAGCTTTTGAAATTAGGCCTAGTCTACATCCAATGTAGGGCTTTCCACTGCTCATAGCTGTAAAGTTGTTATGTGGACCAATAAAATGCTTGATTTTTTTCGTTCGAGAAAATCGTTTGTCTTAACGACGCCAACGCAGCGAAATTTATGATGTTACTCCACACATGGCCAATAACCACGCCCACTTATCAAGGTGAGCGCACCTGGTCGTAATAGGTTGGCATTAGGACATATATTTTTATTTCAACCATTCATTCATGTGGCTTCACACATATGTATTTAATTTCTCTGGTTTCTTTAATCTGGGAGCCATTTTGCCCATTTGGTGGTTACTGACATTTTAATGATCTATTTAAATATTTACAGAAGACGTGTTTTCTATTTCCTATTTAGGAAGCACAACCATTATATTATACATTTATGTGGCCGACAAACTTTTGCAGACACATTATGCACGCTTGAAAACCATGTGAAAGCCAGCCCAGGACGCAAGGGGTGGGTGTGGTGGTGGTTGGTGGTGCAGGGCACGCAGAGCCCCAGCAGCAGTAGCTGCGGTACAAGGCACGGCAGCTGCTGGAAAAAACACGCAGCCATTTTGTGTCGTCTGTTCTATGAAATGTAAAAAGCTACAGACGGTCAACCATATGCTCTTTATTGTATGTCGGATACCTCCGTGTACAACCGACACCAGAGGAAAACCACGTTTAATCGAAAATAGGCCGTATGTCTAAATGCGCTCTCGTGTTTATCCACCAAGGAGAAGACATGAAATGCAGCCGTCCGCCATTACTCCCAGCTTTATCTCTCGACCTGACCAATCACGGCGCCCGGCAATAACGCGTCGGCGGCAGCGCAGCCAATCGGCGCGTGTGTCTCACGAGCTCGCGTAACTGTGCAAAGATGGCGGCGGGCTCCGATTTGCTGGACGATGTTTTCAACACGGAGGTGGACGAAAAAGTAGTTAGTGATTTAGTTGGCTCCCTGGAGTCCAAACTCACGGGAGCGGGCCCAACTAACGCCACCGCCCGGTTACCGTCCGCGGAAAACCACACCGGGAACTCTGCTACAGCTGCAAATCCCAATGTCCAGTCCAGCGAAATTTCACAAGAGCTCGCAAAAACAGGTAACCCAGACTCCGGATCTCTAATATCTGTACATGCTTTATTGCCGATTGACTTTTGCAATGCCTTTTTTTTTTTTTTTTTTAATCAAGTATGTGAATCCACCCAACGTGTCAAAGCATGGAGAGCTCACGGTGATGTTGTTGTTGTTGTTGTGTTATTGTGGGGACCAGGGGTGCAAGGAGGTGTCATTAGCAGCGGCTCACCCATGGATGCAGCGGGGACGACAGCCGGTCCGCATCAACCCAAGACCCGTGCGGTCAGTGATGTCGCTCCGGGGATGGCCGACCCCGCGGTCGGTACACCACCAGCGGCGGCGGCGGCGGCGACGGCCGCTGTCAAAACTTTGAATGGAAGTAACTTGGTGACCGTCTCGCATATCCCTGGGATCGCGGCGCCCAGTGTGACTAAAGGAAACACACTTCTTCTGTCCACCACCGCGAACACCGTGATCCCGACGTCTTTACCCAGTGCGCAGACTGTTGCCGTCACGTCGACGGTAATCGCCCCTCAGTCCTCCCCGAGCAGTGTGCCCACCGTGACTCTCGTGAGGCCACCTATGCAAACCCCCCCGGTCTCCTCCCAGAGCGCGGTCGTCTCCACCTCAACAGTCGCCAGTGTCACCGGCACCGCTCCTGGTCTACTGGGTCCCACGGTCAACGCGTTCGAGTCGCCCAAACCCATCATACAGACCATGACGCCGATATCAACGGTGGCCGTCAAAAGCCCGACCGTCTTGCAGAGCGTGAGGACGTCCGCGCCGCCGCCGCCGTCGGTTATCGCGGCGCCGGGGCCCGCTGCGGTGCGGACCATCGCGGCCCAGGTGTTGGCCCCTCGACTCGCCCAGCCGCAACAAAGCGCTCCCAACGTCCAGAACATTCAACTACCCCCAGGTAACACCCCCCCTGCCCTATTGTTTCTCTTTTGAAGAGTGCATAGATAGAAAGATTAAAAAAAATCTTTCTATCTTTATTTGACCAGGTTAGTCCCTTGAGGTTAAATATACATTTGACCTGGCCAAGAAGGGCAGCAGTGCATGAAGTTACAACATAGATAAAACACAACATACAACAGAACAAAAATAATAGCACAGGTGTAATAATATTATAGGTGTAATAGCACAGGTACAATTTCCAATAGTTTGTGCTTCCCTCCGTTTTCCGATAGATTTCAATTGATTTGGAGAGATTAGGTTCTGCAGCTGAAGCTCAGTGCCAGCTCTAGGGACAGTAGTGAGCAGTGTTTTGAGACCCATAATCCACATGTGCCGCCTTTTTTTTGCTGGACAGCAGCAAGTGTTTTTATGTTGTAGTAGTCTTATGTTGAAAGTGTGTCTAATTTCATTATGCTTTGGCGTTTTATTATGTTTTCTGTTGTTGTTGTTGTTGTTGTTGTTGTTGTTGTTAATTATTATTTATTAACCAAAATGTTAATTTCTGCTTAAACATTATAAGGCTTGTATGTAGATGGTCTTAAGTACCACAGTTTGTATTTAATATTTTGACAAAGGTTCAGGGCAGACAGAACCAAACAGCATAGTAAGCTGCCAAACGGTTGGTCTCTTGTCTGTGGTTAGTTAAGTTAGGCTTTTACTTGGATAGTATTATAGTATATATATAGTATTCAACTATTATTGTCTGTTTATTGTTTCAATTCTGTAGCCAAAAAAGCTGTACGAGTATGTTTTTCCATTCTCAAAAGCATAAAATCCAAAGTGTTTGCTTAATCTTTAAACGGCATGCAAACATTTGCACTTGTAGATGTAGCTACCGCCAAGTTATTCTCAATACACAGTTTAAAAAGGGTGTCGGAGACCTTTACTTACTTCTCACCCCCTCTCTGGCATGGGCTTATTGCAGGCATGGTCCTGGTCCGCAGTGAGAGTGGGCAGCTCCTGATGATCCACCATCAGACCCTGGCCCAGATGCAGGCCCAGTCCCAGTCTCAAAGTGCCATGACCCCGCGACCTGCGACCCCCACCAGCACTCCCCCGGTCCAGATCACCTCGTTACAGGTACTCCACCCCCGAGCCAGGACCCCCGAGGCTCCCCTCAACACAAAATGACATGCATACATTATCCACACATTAGCCATGTTGAAGTCCCGATGTGTTTTCACAGATCAATGCGTCAAAACCCTTTTCTTTTTCATTTCATACTCTAGGCTCCAGGCTCCCTGTTGGCTCGCCAGGTGACACCAAACACTCTCATCAAACAGGGCTCCACTGCCCAGACCAGTGTCCAGGCCACCACCACACTCCAGAGACCTCCCGTACTGCAGGTAGGTGGACCCACCCCTTTCTCTTCTCCCACAGTGCCAGTCTCCTCTATGTGCAAATGCATGGGCCGTGATGCCACGACCCTAACTGTAAATGCACCATAAGGTGTTTGGGGCTGTGATTGGATGCCTACATTGAGACAGTTATAGACTCCCATTACCTCCCAACAGAACACCATCATGCTGGGAGGGAGCGCCACCACCCCGGGGCACCCGCTGGGCACCGCCACCACGGGGCCACCTGGCTCTGCAGCCCCCGCCGTCACCCAGAGGATAACACCCGTTGGCCCTACTCCCATCTCCGCGGTGAGAACTGCAGTCCTCTTCAGTAGAGACTGAAGTGATTGCGTAGGATAGGGCCGCACCATATATCGTTTCAGCGTCGTCATCGCAATTAGTTTTTGCCCGACGTAACTCAAACACGTCATTTGACAACTTTTTTTGCATCTCGATACAAAAGGAAAACTTGCACGGTTCTCATTTTCCATCTCTAATCTACAAGAGAAGTCTGTCTGATGTGACACAATTTACTCCGTTTTAAGGGTTCTTGGATACAAGGAGTGTATTGCTAGTGAGCGACATGAACCACCAATCACAACCGCTCATCAAATCCAAAGCAGCCTGCGAATCGTCGCCCTCAACCTGTCTGAAAGTGAGCGAGGAACAGGAGGAAAACACAGGCGAAAAGGACGATTTGGTTGTGAAAAGAAAGGCAACGTCAGTTCTATGGAAATACTTCGGCTGCAGAACGGATGGCGATGCCTTTGCCAGAGTTGCGCCATATGAGAAAGGTTCCAAACGGCAGAAAGAGATCACTGATGCGATAACTTTTCACCTCGCAAAAGATATAAAGAGGGTTTTAAAATCATGATCCGGTCGCTTGACAAGCAGTATGTAATACCATCTAGGGACATTACGCTGGGGAAATGTGACCACCGGTTAATAAACTCCAGACAACACCGTTGTCGTGTACCGATGACACCGGACGTTTGAACGGAATTAACGGAATGAATAACTTTCGCCGAAATCCGAAAGGCGAATACAAATCAAAGTCATTGTACAGGTCCAGCGGATTTAATCTGCCGCGAAGAACTCGTCGCCTCCGCACAACGCGACCCGTGTCCTCCTTCATCTCCATCCAGGGTTTTGCAGCAGGGTTTCCACTTGCTCAAACCGAAAAGCCATAACGGTTTCATAACGGCGGACGTTGCACCTACTTTAGTGTTAGGTGTACGTTTGAAGTTCTAACTTCAATCTACGTTGAACGTATGCGACGTGGTGCCACGGTATAACTGAGTGAAGTCCAACGTTGGGTTAGGTGCAGCCGGCTGCTGTTGGAGCCGACAGCGACACCTTCCCTTTGTATTGGAGCGTCAGTCATCTGAAGTATTGATAACACACTATTGATAATACACGTAGTATTTTACTAATTGGAGTTTTTTTAATTTGTTGAACGTGGGCGCTGATACGAAAATGAACAAAATGGGTTTTTATTTCTGGCTGCTCTTTTGTTTTTATTTTTCAAATTTTGTTTAAAATATGTTTACTACTACTGCTACTTACAAAAAGAGGGTTGTAATTTTGGAATAAAATGTTTAATAAATAATAAAAAAATTCATATCACAATATATATCGCAGGGGGGAAAACGTTTTTTTTTTTCTGTTTTTTTTAAATATCGTGCAGCCCTAGTGTAGGATACACATGTGTTCATTTTTCACTCTTAAGCAGGATTTATAGTCGCTGTGAAGTGCAGTTCACGCACTCTGTTTGCGGAGTGACAAATGGCCTTATGAACCCAGGGCCACGACAACGTCATTTTTGGTTCACACTGGCTGATGCATTTCACTTACGGTGACTGTGAATTAAGTTTCATTCTGAGGTGCTTATTGAAGTGTGTGTGTGTGTTTGTGTTTGTCTTTGTGTGCGCACTTATTGGAACGCTTGCAGGAGACACTGGAGAATGTGAAAAAGTGTAGGAACTTCCTGTCCACTCTGATCAAGCTGGCCTCGAGTGGGAAGCAGTCCCCCGAGACCACGGCCAATGTCAAGGAGCTGGTCAAGAACCTGCTGGTATGTGTCCTCCTCACTCTCTTGTCTCTCTCCGGTGTCTTTCTCCTCCCGCAATTCTCTGGCACTTCAGGTGTTTCAATCACGTTTTGAGCATTCATTCGTGGTCTTAGCGTGTGCCTGTGTGTTTGCTGCTGTGCAGGAGGGGAAGATCGAACCAGAGGACTTCACCAGTAGGTTGTATAAGGAGCTCAACTCTTCACCACAGCCCTACCTC
>OMNR01040590.1:10328-21241 GCA_900303205.1 Mora moro
AAATCACACATGGGAGAAATCACACATCCCAGCCGAATGTCCTACCTTTACTGTAAGTTGCTTTGGATAAAAGCATCTGATAAATGACTAAATAGTAACTGTCCGTGTCTAGGTCCAAGTCTAATTTTGACTGACTTGCTGCACTGTGTTGTGTCGGTAAATTAGTACCCTCACAGCTCTTCTCCACGACAGGCCGTTAATTACACAGATCGGGTGACTGTTGAAAAAGAAGATGAAACAGACTGAAAATGTCTGTCTCCGCCCTCTCTACAAGTATGAAAAAAAACTTGTAGGAGACGTTGCATTTTACAAAATGGTAGGTTCATCTATCCATCATACAGCTGGGTGGACAGACGCTCCCACTTGCGATGTCACAAGTGGATAGATTGTGAAGCAGATTATTCTCTATACAGCCCCAGCCAGGATGGGCATGTTTTATTATGAAGCTTGTTATAAAGATTGTGACGAATATTTAAAAGATTGTAATGAATATTGTGCACAGTTTAGGCGACTCATGGCATTTCTGTGACAGGACATTTGTAACCAGCTGTAACCTAGATCAGATCAAATAGATAGGCCTATGGTAAATCCCTCTCCTATTGGTATTACCATAACTATGAATAATGGTACTAAATATAATCATGAGGAATAATAAATATTTCCTCATGATGAGTCAATGTTTTGTTATTTCCCGTACAGTATTAACATCACACTCGTATGAAAAACAAACAAAAAACAAAAAAAACAGTTCCTCTTGGCTGGACATTTAGGCTGCTCTGTGAGCACCACAACATTCTCCTGGAAGCCTGCTGGAATCATCAACAATGACATCACCCAGTCACTCATGATGTCATCATCACATGAGTACATGAACAGTGTTTTGAGGTGCTTGCACACTGCCCCAACAAATGCCAACAGAATATTGGCTGAAGTTGGCCAACACACGTTTCGACACGTTCACCGACAAAAAACGTCACCCGACAACAGCCACCACCGGGTACGGCGCATTGGCCCGATGTCGGGGTTGGCTGTCGTTCGCCGGGGCAAGTGTGCAAGTGCCCTAAACGTTAACGTTCTGCCATCAACAGAATACAATGAATACAAAGGCCCTGTTAGACTTAGTTACCGGTGCGGGCTGGACCTCGTTACAGTGTGTATTGTATTCATTGTTTCCCCTAATAAAAAGATCCTGTGTGTAATTACTCGCGACGTCGTGAATCATGCTATACATTAAAGAGGATTAGCATTACATTTGTGTGCCAAGTGTACTTTTGAATCCTGTAATTAGTAATTGCAGGGGGGGTTGACTCAATTAGTTTATAACCCACTGTCAGATGATTAAAGGTGAGCAGTTGATCACTTTTTGTAAATGCATGCCCTTTCATTAATAAAAAAAACAAAAAAATAAATAAATAATATTAATAATAGTTTACCTGTAAAGGAGTTGTAAGAATTGATGGCAAGAACAAAGTCTGACTATTGTAAGCCGTCACTAAAGTGTATAACTAATTTATGTGTTGTCATGGTGACGCACAAGACAACATTGCGGTCTGGAGAGTGTGCAGGGGGAGTGACCTCGGGTAAGGCCGTCCAGGCTCAGACAGACTGTACTTCTTACCCTGACCTGGATAACGCGCATGGTCGCGCATGACACTTGTTTTGGTAGCTCTGTATTGTTACAAGAACTCCTTCTTCCATGTTGAGTTTTACATGATATGCGCAGGCATTGCAAAGGCAATGCACTTTTGCTTCAAATAAAATTGCAGACACAACACGATAAGATATAAACATTCAGCATTTAGGTGGCCCTAACTATGACTTTGCCATACACACATGCATTCTGAACGTGTTATAATGTGCATGTATTCTTTTGACAAATGACAAAAGCTGCTGACACACAATTCAATAGGAGAGCCATATGGCTCTCCTTTGTTTGAAAGCATACGACATAAGAGGATATACCGGTATTCATATTTTGATGTAAAACTTGGCCTTGACCACACACAGCTTCTTGTAGCTCTAACGGGAAAAACAAGACAATAGACAGACATTTTTGGAATTGTGGAACTGATGACAAATAGCCAGAAAACAAGTCTCTATTCCAAAACCCCCAGTTCTTATCTTTCTCTCGTTTCCATGTGTGTTTAATCCCTAGGTGATGGTCATTGTAACCGTGTGACAGCTGAAAAGGGTGAATTCAGCAACTCTGTGGACATTTCTGTTCCACTGCTGTAATCCCGCCTCCAATTGTTCTGAACCTCAACCGAGTCACTCCTCACCCAACTCACAGATCATATTACAGGCCTGTGAACTTACAGCAACAGATGGCAGCTCTCGGGCTTAGGAGAAACAAAGGGAAAGGTGGGGAGGAAAGAAGAGACCACGAGGGCGGACTGTTTGACATGACATGTACTTTGGCCCTAACAGTCGATGGCCAGCAGAATGTGCGCAAAATGCGCTTAACGTTTTTAAAAACAAATGAGTTAAAACCCTGTATAGTTACCGGCCAGTGGCCACGTGAACATGTTTAGAACATCGCTATGAACACATGTCAGATTTAGAAGTTGATAACATGAGCCGATACGTAAACAAAGAATGTGTTTTATACCTCTTGGAGACGCGCTTTGGCCCTCTCCAGCGCATCTTCGTATCCCTTCTGTCTCAGCTCGCCCAAGTTCTCGTAGTACTCCTCCGTGTCGTCGCTCTCGGAAAACAGCACCTGCGAGAGGATCTTCCATCCGCATGTGTCGAGGGCATGGCCCAGGTACACCTGCACCTGGTAGCACAGGGCGTCCGTCTCCCGCTGGGAGACCTCGGGCGTGCCGAAAATCACCGTCCACATGCCGGACTGCTCCTCGGGGAAGGCGGGCAAGCAGGGCTCCAGGTCGGAGTTGACCGCACAGAGCTGTACGTGCGCTGCCCGCATGTCCTGGAACGAGAAGAGGCCGGCCCAGCTGTACTCCTCACGGCCCCCGTTACCTCTCCCCTCCGTGTCGCAGTTATCCGGGGAGGCGAGTTCCCCGGGGAAGTCCTCCGGCTCCAGCACCTCGATGTCCTGGATCGCTTTGGGCGACACGACATCCCACGACCCCAGTGTCGTTTTGCCGACGCTCTCCGGTGCCCTTGGTCGACCGAGGGCGAACGAGTCATCCCCTCCGCGACACGTCTTCCCGTCTTCGCGCTCGGCGCCGGAGTCCGACGCAACTTTAACTCGGGGCCAATTCCCCCCGTGTCTGTTCGGGTTAGGGCTCGCGTTGTGTCGCTTCTCCGCCGCCGCCGCCGCACAGGCGACGGGGAAGGGCGACGTGGAGTAGTAGTCGAACAGGGAGTCCCGAAAGGCGGTGCGCTTCTGGACGGTCCTGTCGTGGCAGGTCATGGCGAACTTTCCCTCGACCTCGTTCCACGCCACGATGAACACGAACTTGTGCCGCTGCGGCTCCTCGAAGATGTTGGGACGCACGGACACCCAGCCCGACTCTAAAGACTCCTCCATCGTGAATGACATCTCATTCGGCTACTAAAAATAAATAAATAATAAAAAGCACGTCAATTTAATCGCAGACAGGAAAGAAAGAAAGAAAAAAAAATCCCCCTGCGACGTCGATGGGGTTTTTGTTTTTTTTAAAGGGCTCTGGTTAAGCTAACGCGAGCTACACGCAAATGAGCCCTTTTGGAAACGAGCGAGCCGCTTGGGCTAAAGTGGCACAACAAAGGCCACACCGCTTTGTTTACACGTTAACATCTGATCCGAAAACGTCGCCCCCCCACCCCCACACACACGTATTGCCCTGGCAATACGTGTTGTGGCTACCGCTGGTTTCTCTAGACGGACACGGCGGTCAAAAGGGCCGGAGACCCCCTCCTCGGACCGCTTTAAACGGACGTGAAAAGTCGACCTGGTCAAATAGCTCGGGGGGGCTTAAGTCGGCGAGAGCGCGCGCGCCACCTGCTTCGCTCACCTGCCGTGTGTGTGTGTGTGTGTGTCTGTGTCTGTGTCTGTCTCTCTCTCGCTCTCTCTCGCGCGCGCTGATGCGTCGGCCGCCTCTCTTTGTGTGCCGCAGACAATGATGCGGACCGCTGCTGCTGCGAGGCTGCGAGCGTCACGTGTGAGGCTCTGTTTACAAGCAGCGAAAGGGGGCGTTCCGGCAAATCCGGGGGCGGGATTAGTAGTCTCTCCTCCGCGGCGTTCACTCCAACAAAATGTTTAAACCACAAAACATTAGACAGTAAAATAAAATAAAAATAAAAGAAATACATGTAATAAGAATAAACTATTATCGCTATTTGTATAAACCGTCATATTGGGTGTCGTTTTTTATTTATTTATTATAATATCCCACATCCTCGCAGTGTTCATTCTCGCATAAACATCTGCACGTGGACAAAGCTGTGACGTAGCCACGCAGTAACGTACTGACGTCTTTCCACCCCAGAACTTGTTGTGTTCAGCGCTGGACAGCAGCACGTGTCTCCCACTGCTGTTTGGAAGGTTGTTTTTTTTTTAACATCCACGATTTATCCCTAGAGTTACATATTTAATAATCATAACATCGTTATCATTATCTTATGTTCCTCAGAGAACCGCGAATAGCACCAACCGCTTAGATGCTTACACACAGAAACAGAGATTATATAGATTTTATGGATAGATTTGTTCTCTAAATATTGTTCAATGTCTTATGCACTATGTGCTCTGTATGATGCGAGTGCATTGCATGGGTGACGTGGATTTAAAAATGTGAAACGTGTATGTAAGTTACAACACTGCCCTCTGCCGACAGTTTATGATTATTAAAAGCTGTGTAGGCCTAATTATACAAGAATGAGCTGTTACAAGAACATTGAGAATTTACTGGACAGTATTTTAGGTGTGTGTGCCAGGAAAGCCTAAAGGGAACTGGTCTCTGCTTTATGTAAGGAAACATAGCAATAATATTTGGTTTAATATAAAGTTGATGTCAGCGTTGTAATAGCATTGTAATAGCTTAAATACCTAAATACATTTGAAAAAAAACCTCATTTTTGAAAAACTTTATTGATTTGGTCATCGTTCACTGATGCGTGATGAATTGCTGCTCAGAACACAGGTAGTGGTAGTATGTCATGTAAACCTTAACACAAAGCAGGCTAAAACAGGTGGATTAAAAGAGCTAATCATCAATGCATCAAGTTACTCGAATAAAAGCAAATCTATAAACACATGGCACTAGGGTCTCTTCCATAGACATCGTGACAGGCAAGACAGTGCCAGGCTTTAATATTTCAAGGAATGTAAATTAATTCTTTGAAATAAATAATGGTATTCTGGAGTGTCTCCTCTCTCACCTATGTCCTCCTACCACAGAGGGGTGTCTTTTCCCTCCACTCCACCCCCTGAGAGAGCAAGCTCACAGATCGGTCGCCGACTTCTCAAACAGGACCTTCAGCTCTTCCTGAGTGGTGGACTCCTTCTGCTGCATGAGCTGGACGTCGCCCTTGGTTACGCCCCATCCGTCGGGGGTGGACATGGAGGGACAGAAGGGACGCCCGGACGCCGGCTGTAGCTTCTCCCAGTATTCACGACGCGCCCTGACATGAATAAAATAAACAAGTATCTCATCTCACATGACCCGGAGCACCCACTCCATCAGCACTTCATCCTCCTCCCTTCCTGGCCGCACACTCAGAACCTGCAGAATCTTACGTTGTGTTGTGTTGTATTGTACTATTACGTCTTATGTACTGTGTCTATGTACTGTGTTTAAATGTGCGCCCCATTGTCTGTGTAAATGAATTTCCTCTTCGAGGACAAACATGTCTGTCTGTCTGTCTGTCTGTCTGTCTGTCTGTCTGTCTATCTATCCATCTATCTATCTTCTGTCTGTCTGTCTGTCTGTCTGTCTGTCTGTCTGTCTGTCTGTCTGTCTGTCTGTCTATCCATCTATCTATCTATCTATCTATCTAAAAACCCCATTTAAAAAAAGACTATAAAACTGGCCAGGTTTGAGGAGCCTATAGTTGCAGGGAGATGGATGTGTGTACCTGGCTCGGACCCATGGCTTCGTGTGCATTTCCAGGCCACTACCCCAGGTGCCGTGCTTCTCTGAGGCAGCCGGTAAGAAACCCCGCTCCTTGGCCAACTCCTCCGCCAGGGCACGTGTGTGATAGGACTGAAATCCACAGCAGCCCCCGATGTAGCGGATGCCAGCGTTGTAGGCCTCTCGCGCGTACTTGTGCATGTCCCACCGGGTCAACACCCTAGGCTCCAAGCCTGTGAGGAAGAAGGGGAACATCAATTCATCTTCACGGTCCAGAACCGGAGTCATGAGTGTGACTAAGTGTCCACATGACCACTGTTGCTTTGGTTTTAGCAAATTGGAATCTGGACTGTGAACGGTAGGTATTTTGTGGAAACGCAGAATAATGGAGGTGGAGGAGGGAGACGGACAGCCTCTATATTCTGCCAGAGACAGAAGAGAGGCGAGGAGAACCGTTTCCGAATTTGATTCTATTACAAACCAAGTCAATTGAAAACGCGTGAACAAATCTAAAATAATAAGAAATATCAGAAAACATTTTAAGATGTTTTTTTTTTCTTTTTCTGAGGATGTCCGCTTTACCCGAATACCCCGAAGGCCCTGGGGATTCGCCACTGTTTAAGTCATATTGGTTCATATATGTGAAAACTACCAAGGTCAGGGATACATGGTACTTAACACACCACGGCATTACATACCAACTTCACATTAAAACGATTTCATACAAGACTCAGGAGTGAGGACCTGCACGCGAGAGAGCTACCAGGGTCAGGGATACATGAAAAACGCAATGGGTCGAGCCCGACCACGACATGAAGTACCAACTTTGAAAAGACTTGATACAAGATACAAAATTCAGGAACGAGGACCCGGTGAAACCACTCACCGAAAGGGAATTCAGCAAGGTCGATGAAGCCCTGGCGGTTGCAGTCGGGTGTATGGTAGGCCAACGGCTGGACCATATAATGAGCCTTCAGGCCGGCCTTCTCCACCCCCTCCTTCATCATCTTCACAGTCTTCACTGCGGTCACTGGGTCAAAGTGGCAGTTGACCCCCACTATATCAGCTCCTATAAAAATTGATTCAGTCTTCTTTAACCGGGTTGTTACGCTTTGGAAATAGTAAGTAACGTCACAGAACAATTTAACGCTTCAAATCAAATTGTTTTTCTTTGGTTCATAGTGAAATGTGGTGTTGTTATTAAAGGGAAACCGAGCACCCTGTTAGAGCTAGTCCCCGCCCCCCTATCAAAATGTCTTCTTTCTTCTTGTTCTTCAATCTTCTGGTGCACTTCTGGTAGACAAGTTTTTTAATTTAGGGGCGGGGCTAGATTGCTGTTCAGGCTTTCACTCTCTTGCACAAGCCTCCCACTCACTACAATCACATTTGGGGGGTGGGGGTGTAACCAGAAAGTTTGATTGATGTTGACGATTGACGTCGTTGACAGTAACAGGCAAACGCATGCATTTAACCTATAGAGGTCACCACATTTTCCAATAACACAGCATCATGGTTTATTCCTTACATAAGGATTTTGAGAAGATATCATACCTGCTTGCACCAGTTTGACTGCACAGTCTCCAGGAAGGACCCCATTCAGGTCTCCTTCTGGTCCGATACACAAGGTCACGGCAGTAGGCTTCCCTGTGGTCTTCAGGACCTGGACAGCCCACTCTGCCTCCTCCACATGCTCAAAGTACTGCAAGCAGTCATACAATACGTTATAGGTTAGGTTTTTTTTTTGCTTTGGCTGCATTTGTAGATCTAGCTTGGTGGAGAAGATAATAAATAATAATAATAATGCATGGAATTTTATATAGCGCTTTTCTTAGCACTCAAAGCGCTTTACAGTACACAAATAAAAAAGAAAAGAAGAGAAAGAGAAAAGGGAATAGCAGAGGAACAGAAACAATTAAAACATGGGAGATTTGGAGTGTCGTAGGGGATTTGAGATGGGGGGAGGATGGTGAATCAGGTGAAAGCAAGTTTGAAGAGGTGAGTCTTGAGGGCCTGTTTGAAGGAGGAGAGGGTGGCAAGTTGTCGGATGTGGGTGGGGAGGGTGTTCCAGAGGGAGGGTGCAGCTACAGAGAAGGCCCTGTCGCCCCAGGTCCGGAGCTTGGTCCTCGGGACCGTCAGGTAGTTTGCATCCGTGGACCTGAGGCGACGGCTAGGGGTGTGTCTAGGGAGGAGATCAGAGAGGGAGGGAGGGGCCAGGTTATTTAGGGCTTTGAAGGTGGTGAGCAGTATTTTGTAGTTGATCCTGTATTTAACTGGGAGCCAGTGGAGGTTGTGGAGGACGGGGGTGATGTGATCTCGGCGATAAAGTGTATTATATCCATGATTATGATTTTGTTATTATTTTACATCTATATACTTAAGAATGCACTGTGTGTGCATGCGTGCACTGCTTCACCTCTGCAATGATGAAGTCCACATTCTTCTGGACGAAGACCTCGATCTGCTTCATGAAGATGGCCTTGACTTCATCCTCACTCTTGCAGCTGAGGTAAGATGGAGTCTGCGAGACTCCTCCAGCCACCAGAGCATCCCCCTCGTCGGCCACCTCCCTGGCCAAGTCACACGCGGCTTCATTAATCTGCTTTCCCTGGAATTCAAAGCAAACTTTATTAACATAAAAGAGAAACAGTGTCTCACGTAAAGGGGTTCGTTTCTCCTTTTTGTGACAAAATACAAAAAAAAAATCTTCAAAATAAACTGAAATATATTCAGTAGCAGAGCCAAAATACAAGTGGCTATGTCCTGTTCATCCATCGTGCGAGATTAACTTTCTAAAGAGCTGTTGGCACTTACAGTAAAACTCTGCGCATTGCCCCTGTTCTCCAGTTTGTCATCACTGGCGTAGAATGTAAACGTTTGGAGAACATTGGCCCCGGCTCTAAGGAACTCCCGATGCAGTTGACGCACTGAAACCAGATGACAAGCATGTTCTTAAAATGTGTGGTATGCATGTAGGGAATATAAAATATAAATCCACGATCAACAGCGCCCCCGAGTGTTGAAACAATGAAACCATCCCATCCGCAAACGTCCTATGTGTACAAAACCGATCGACTGGCTACCTGTTAATGTATCTGATTTCAAGCTATACACACACATTTGCATTTGTAAAAAGTTAAATATTATAGGTGATATAAAACAAAACGTGGGGTCAGTATTTGCGTGCGACTGTTGCAGGGACAGGCCTACCTGCTTCAGGGTACTCAGATGCTGCCTCCGGAGTGTACGGCCCCGCCTTCACATAGCCTCTTTTCTCAAGTTCAAATACATATCCTCCGTCGCCGAGAACAACCTCGCCTGCATCCAAACGCTCCAAAATGTTCTATTCAAAATGCAGAAAAAATGGTGATGAATGGTCAAAAGTACACCGATACACTGCATGAAAGCCCTTTAATTACAACTTTCTTACTAACCTCGTTTTTTATTTGATTCTTATAGCTCTGCACTCTGCCCAGTTGTTTTGTGCAGCAATTATATATGTTTAGCTATTCCAATTGAAATTGATGGTATTGCATTCTTCTCTGTAGGCCTATTACCTCAATTGTACCTAAGTATTTTCCATCCAAAGCGTCCCCAAATGGCTAAATGTAATATAGCCTAATAATGTAGGCTAAATTAGAAATAGGCTTACGTCAGGTCACATATTTTCCTTTAACTTGAGACAAGACAAACTGTTTTTTTTACCTTCTTTGCTCCTCCTGGTGCCATACTTATATCTGATGTAAGACTCCTGTGCTCAGCTTCAGACAAAGTGGAACATCTTTCCAACATCCGCAGCCTATAATAAGAGGTGGGGCATGGCATAGGCATATCCTTTTCATGTTTTTCTTTTCAATGCATGTTTGCACACGAATCCACCAGCAACAAAAAAAACGCCAACAGCTAGACCTATTTGCATGTAGCCTATTTAGTTATATATATATATAACATATAGTTATATATATATAATCTAGAATGATCTATTATTTCCCACGGTTAGGTAGCCTAATAATAATTCAAAAACCTTCCTGAGAGAGTAGGCTGATTTAGTCAAATGATGCAGAGATAAATGTAACACTTTAGACATAATGAAACAGTATAATGAGGTGAGGGGGATCTAAATAAAAATGGCGTTGAGGCGTGAGAGACATGGAGGTGGCAGTTCACGAGCCGGTTCAACCAGTCACGGTTAGCCCTGCGTTTGCAGTCAAACAGTTAGCCCAAGGACAATTCTTTATACAGACAGACATGTACAGACATGTATGGACTTACAGTAGCTTGTCAGCCTTGATGTTTCACTATGAACTACTAATGAATTACTAATGAACTACGAATGAACTACTAATGAACTACGAATGAACTACGAATGAACTACTAATGAACTACTAATGAACTACTAATGAACTACTAATGCTGCGCCACACGTGGACCATTGCTTGGACTGTTGGAGTGTTGAACATTCATCCTGCCTGTGTCTGCATGGTATTCGTATTGAGCAGCATTTTTTTTCTATATGTGCAATTGAACAGTGCAGTCTGATGCAGTCCTGAACATCCGAGGTATCCACCTTGACAGTGAATTGCAGTGAGAGCGATCCACATTTCAGCAAGGAGTTGGTCGATGTGAAATATCGCTTGACTGTCACAAAGACCAGGTAGGCCTACTCTGATGATGTTGTACATTTACATTACAATGAATTTTTGTTTGGGTTTTTTTTCACTGAAATGTACTGACCTGTTTATTATTATTATGATTATGATTATTAATATTATTATTATTAAAACTAGGTCAGTTTGACACCCTGGCCTAGACCTAAAGGATTTCAGAAGATGCAAATAACATGGACCCAGGACCAGCAATTGTACAGAGAGAAGTACATTCAGCCAAGCATTCTGCGGT
>OMNR01040666.1:2407-14122 GCA_900303205.1 Mora moro
ACACACACACACACACACACACACACACACACACACACACACACACACACACACACAGCATTGATCTCAGAGTCAGAGCCAGCTTTAATGCTGCAATTGCATTAACTGCAATATAAAGTAGATCTCTCTGATTTTAATGCCTAAATACAGACAGACAGAACAGTGATTTTTGGCAATTAGTAGTCAATAAAGGCATTGATTTACAATATGTAGCACGTGTATGTAGTTACATCAATATGTAGAGTAAAATTTGCAAATATTTGAGGATTAGTGTGAACAGCTAGCATTATTTGCCTTGTTGACATCATTTAGGCTAACATTACCTTGGTTAAGGAGCGTGTTGCTATTGTTTATTGCTTTGAATTCTTTGTTATTATTATTATATTAAACTTGTATGGTAGTCAAGAGCAATCACATCCTTCAGTAATATTGTGGTAACTAAGAGTAATCTTAATTACTGAATGACTAATGTCATCTTTGTGACTATCAATGATTGCCTACTGACAGCACAATGGACTAGCAGCAGCATGATGATGATGCTAAGTGTGTTGTCTTAGGAAATCCATTCCAATAAGTGGAATTAAATTAATCTTTCTGGTTACAACTGTTATGCACCCCTGCGCTTAGGCTTCAGTCATGCTGTGGAGTACAAGACAAAATCATTAAAAATACACAGTGCTCCAACACCACTGCTCCTCCACCTGCCAGCACCCAGCCAACACCACTGCTCCTCCACCTGCCAGCACCCAGCCAACACCACTGCTCACTGCTCCTCCACCTGCCAGCACCCAGCCAACACCACTGCTCCTCCACCTGCCAGCACCCAGCCAACACCACTGCTCCTCCACCTGTAACATCATTGGTCCTCACCACTCTTGATCTGTAACATCATTGGTCCTCACCACTCCTGATCAGTAACATCATTGGTCCTCACCACTCTTGATCTGTAACATCATTGGTCCTCACCACTCCTGATCTGTAACATCATTGGTCCTCACCACTCCTGATCAGTAACATCATTGGTCCTCACCACTCTTGATCTGTAACATCATTGGTCCTCACCACTCCTGATCAGTAACATCATTGGTCCTCACCACTCCTGATCTGTAACATCATTGGTCCTCACCACTCTTGATCTGTAACATCATTGGTCCTCACCACTCCTGATCAGTAACATCATTGGTCCTCACCAGTCTTGATCTGTAACATCATTGGTCCTCACCAGTCCTAATCTGTAACATCATTGGTCCTCACCAGTCCTAATCTGTAACATCATTGTTACATTTCTGATTCAGCAATTCACCAATAGATTATATTGTCTCAGGTCTGTGTTTCTGATTGAACAATTAAATAGAATATATTCTTGTTGCTTTCAAACAGGCTCCACCTTTGCTTCTCTTCTTTATTGGAAAATGTATCTGAACGTGTTGTATGTGATCTAGAGTCAATATGCATGCATCTCTCCATACACAGGATTTATTATTTATTATCCTGGCATAAATGTAGTGCCTGCTGAATTTCACCTCTACATCTATTAATCCACACGACCACAACAAAGTTAAACTGCCACACTGGGCTATTTTTTAAAAGGGCAACATTGCACGACTGCAGCTACAGCATAGCATGTCGTCCTGTATGGAGAGGGTGGCCAGATTTTCAAACCCCCAAACCGAGACTCTTAAGTGTACCTACCGCCCAGACCGCACGGACCGCCCAGACCGCACGGACCACCCAGACCGCCCGCTTGTAGCTGCCGCTGACAGTGTTTCCCGTAGAATTACCTGTAGATTATATTTGTTGCCAGTGGGGGGATGTATACACCACTAGACACATTGGGACTCTTACCGGTGATCGTGTCTTTAGTTCACCGTGTCACATCACTAATAAAACAAGTATAATATTATTTTAATTGTGGTGAAAAGGGTTAGGACATTTGAATGTTTTATAAAGAGACTCAGCCACCAGACCCCCAGCTTCAAACCGAGACGTCTGGTCACCTTATGTACAGGTGTTTGTCTGTCCTTAAGCTGTGGCTGAGGAACCTCTCCATGTGGTCTCCCAGAGACAGCCTTCTAACTCTGATCCATGACACCCTGCTACCATGGCCTTCATATTTTCAGTAGAATGAGGACATGCTCTGCTAGATTATAAAATACAATCCTATTCTTCCAGAAAACGCCTGTGGTTTCTCTTGCACGATATATATATGGTAGACACTTATAGTAAACGCCTGATCCAGGGCTTCTTACAGCAGTAGCAGGTGCTTCCTTTGAGATGTTTTTTTTTATGTTTTACTGATCAATTACATTACCAATTATTGTATAAAATGGTAAATGGACTGCTTATATAGCGCTTTTATCCAAAGCACTTTACAATTTGTGCCTCACTTTCACCCATTCACTCACCCATTCATACACCAACGGCGGTGTCAACCATGCAATACATTACCATAATACAAAATAATTACTGCTAACCAAGACCTTCAATTCAAGGTCACATAGGACATATAGGACATATAGGACAAACGATGCATTACTAAACACTGTAAAGTCAACATTCATTGATTTTTGGAATAGATTACATCACATTGAGTTGGCTTGACTTGTCAGCACCTCCCATTTGAGTGTGAAATGGTTGAATCCAACAAATGAGTGTTTAGCAGGGTACCAATCCTTCATGTCCCATGTTCTGCTATTATGAAGCTGTTCTCACATAATTGGAGCAGCCGCACTGATGGACAGGGCAGCATTACACGTCGCATCAACATTCACAGTCTCTCTCTCTCTCTCTCTCTCGGATATCTTCCTTCCTTTGGGCCCGTATCAGGGAGGAGGACAAGTTGTAAATGAATCACTCAGACTGTCAATGTGCCCACGACTACTGCTGATCCCATTTAAATAACACATCTCTTCACTCCGTGAGCTGCATGCTGCACAATATCAGCAATTAGCTATCGTAGAGCTGCAGGGAAGGAGAGATGGAGGATGGTGGAGACAAAGACTGAATCCCTGTCTAAAAGCATAGCATTAATCAACTTCTGACAGTACCATGTGTGCATTGGTAAACCTGCCTACATTACAAAATTTGGCAACAATTTTATATTAAAAACCAGGTCCTGGTTTTAATAGAAAATTGTAGGCTAATGTTGTCCATAACAATGAAATATGTCACAAATGTATTAATTGGAATGGTGTATTTACACTAAAAAGTCCACCTCCAACTGTATTTTAAATGTGCTGTTCATTTCAGAATGGGTCTGCATCTAATCTCTAAATCTCTTTTTGGATTTAAGGAAAACGTGTTTCAGGGAATGACTGATCCCCACAAACACAACTAAACCAATCAGTTGGGAAGGGCTAACATAAGGCTTGTACTGAGAGGATGTGGTAAGTAGATGATCTGTCAGAGCAGATTGTTGGTATCGTGTTGAGACTTCACTGCTATCAGAAAGTCATCTGCAACACACACAAACTTACACCCTCACACTAACTCATCACCGCACACACAAACATGAACAATAGTGTAAGTGCTAGCAGAGCGAGCCGTCAGTCACAGTAGCAGCTATCCTGTGACATCTAAAACATCGTAATTACGTGCATGGGTGTGTGTGTGTGTGTGTGTGTGCGTAAGTGCATGTCTGTGTGTGTGTGCGCGCGGGTGCGTGTTTGTGTACATGTGTGGGTGTGTGTTTGTGTATGCCAAGCCAAGGCACTCGAAGGGCCATCTCAGTAGTGTGAAGGGACAACATAACTATGTATGTGTATACTGTGCAAACCTTGGTTGTTCTCTTGTCGGGCTGGAGTCCTGCTATAACATCTGTACACTAGCTGGAGTCCAGCATATGTCATAGCAAGGTAGGTTTCTACATTCAAATCAGGATGTAGTATGGATGTAGCACATCTGGATGCCAATTGAAAAAATGTTTCTCTTATGAAGCCTACAGTTAGAGTGGTTAGAGATGGCCAGCTGATCCAATGTCAGAGATATAGGTATAGGTCCAATATCCAATCACTCCTTAGTGAGTCCATTCACGAGGGTCATTCTCCAACCCAGACCACCACTTAAAACCACCAATGGCCTTTAATAATATGTCCATGGTATTGATGAAGATCAATGAATCATTCATGTCATTTCTCTGGGCATATATTCATTGGAGCAGTCATTTTGCAGCCCAGCAAATCGATAAATGCATTGAGATGCTGTCTCGCTCTGCCCAGTGCCTAATATTCTCCCACTGCTTTTACTTAATTCCAATACATAGTGAACATCATAGAAATTACATTTGAATTGATACAGATAAATACAACTTTTAAACTTTTTTTGTGCTGCATGTGAAACCAACCCCCCAAAAAACAAAACTAGGTTTATTTGACCAACTAAACAGGAGTAACTACTGAATGCATGCGACAGGGGTGGAGTCAGGGACGGCTGGTTTCAATGGGCTAAGAGGGCCTTGTCTAGACGGGCGATTAACACAGGTACGTTGCAATAATCCCAAAGCAAAGAATAAAGTTCAAAACAGTCTTTACTGGGGATCCAGGCAGCTTAACAAAGGTAAATGACCAAAAAATCCAACAGCACGAATCCAGACAAGGAGTAGACAAAATCCAAAAACCCCACTGAACACACTCAGAAAGAAATCAGAGAAACCTCATTTTAACTTGACAACATTACTAACAAAAAACTGTTTATGTTACAAAGGCTGAGCTACAATCACTTTGAACAGAATGGTAGATTAGGCATTTCATCTCTCATATCCCATCGAAACAAAACCAATGCAGTTATCCTGTCATTCGATGCAGAGAAGGCATTTGATAGAGTAAACTGGACATTCCCCATCAAAACCCGAGAAAAGTTTAGCTACCCAATCATTCATTCAATGGATCAAAACTGTCTCGACAGCACACCCATGGCAACAGACACTGCAAATGGATTAAGTTCACAAAATGTCCCACTCTGAGAGGGACCAGACAAGGATGTCCACTCTCACATCACTATTTGCCTTATTCATCAAACCATACATAACACACAAAATCAGTCTCTACACAGATTACATTATTTTTACAAAATCCAAATAAATCACTCAAAGTTATTAAAATCATCAATGCTTACTCTAACCTTTCTGACTTCAATAAGAATAAATCAACTATTTTACCACTGTGTCAGCATAGTTGAAATACTATCCCCCTTCTCCCTTACCACAGGCAATATCACATATCTAGGTATACAAATGATTTGGCTATTTGGGTGCAGCCTCCCCCTATCCCTGTCACACTGTGCATACTACTACTACTAATACTTGACACATCACATAAACAAATCACAACACCTCTACAGGTAGCCCTAACTATCTCCAAGAAAACGATTCTACTAAATTGGATAAACAGAAAAGCACTCACCGTCTCACAGTGGTTAAATCGTTTAACAGAACAAGTAACACTGGAACAAAACTATTAAAAACTTTGCCAGTTGCCAGTGAGCTAATGCCACAACAAATCATCACTCAAACATTAATTTACATACATACATACACAAACACAAATAGGACCATACACACACACACACACACACACACACACACACACACACTATTGCAACACATATACACTCCTTAGAGGCAGACATACAAGTGGAAACACACTCACACAGACAAACACACAACACTGAAACTGCTAAGATTATTAGAAGAATATTGTCGCATAATGATTTATTGAAATTTCTTTCTCCTCATTAATTTCTATTTCTTTATTTACTCATTCATCTACTCATTTTTCTTTGTACCGACAGTCCTTTTGTTTGTTTCTATTATTACTGCTATCATTAGTGTCTCAAATACGTTTATGCCCAAACTGACTCCACACAGCTGCTTCACTGCAATGATTAATCACCACACTTCTCCATGTACACTTAATCTCTCTATTTCAATGTTCCATATGTTGTTAACCTGTATCCACCACTACCTTCCTATCTTCATGTCATTCCTGTGTCTTGCATGCAGAAAGTATGTAAAACGGCAAATTTGTATTCTATTTCTCTCTTTCAATGGGATCACTGTGACACAGTAATGTAGTATATTACATATGGTGCTAGAAGTCATATGAAAACTAGTTTGATCTTACAAATCCTCACGATGTGGAGAATGAGGAGTTTGCTAACTGTGGCAGACAGAAGCAACCAACTTTACTGCTCAAACACGGCACTTGACCGGTACATTAGTAGATACATTAGTAGGTACATTAGTAGATACATTAGTAGGTACATTAGTAGGTACATTAGTAGATACATTAGTAGGTACCATGGGCTTCTGGTGCTAGCTTCTTCATGTTTTGGAACCGTATTCGGCTACTAATTAGTAGGGTAAGTACCTGCAACTCTGCAAGTATCCAAAGTGAGCCACAGCGAGCAGTGGTCCTGCATATCACTATCCTGTTTGTTTATGCACGTTAACAGCCAAATGCAAAATATACCCAATGATACACGTCTAAACACATAGGTTTTGTTTCACATAACAAACGTGTAACTTTATTCCAAAACAATCAATTTTCTCACTTGTGTCTGATGCCATGTGTTGATAAACACCGTCTGGGCGGAACACGGCTAACTAGTGTGTACCCTTTATTTAGGGTCCAATAAAGACTCATATGAATCCATATATTCAGCTATGATTGCATAACATCCAATGCCTGCGAAGGACGCAGTGGCACATTAACATTAATAAAGACACTCTAAAGGGGCGTGTTCAGGTAGGAGATGCCCTGGAAAATCAAGTGCATCCCCAAGGCCAAGAGGCAGCCAACAAACAGAATTAAATATTATCCTTCCGTAGATTGATTTTGCAGTTTGTACATATAACAGATTCTTTACAATCACTAGATTCTTTACAATCTCTCACTAAAAGACCATCTTCTACTACTGTTGTTGTCTGAGTCTTGATTGGTGATTGTAGATAATCACCAATGAGAAGGGCCCTTCGGTAGGTCCCCCTCCACCAGGGCATGGCATCATCCCCTCCCCCATCTCCTTCCTGGAGCATGGGACCTTGGGCTGGCAGAGGCGCAGCTAGTCCTGTGCTGCTACGGGCTAGTTCCAGGGTGGCTAGTGCTGGGAGGTGGCTGCCTGTCACCACTGCTGGTGGCTCCAGTGCGTTCCCGGGCAGCCGTTCTGTGTCCCTTTCGGGTCGGTGAGGTCCCTGTGCCCAGTGTAGCAATACTCCTTACTACATGCCACTAAGTGGCTTTCTTCTGAGCTCCTCCGACCACAGGACATAGGTTGTGATTTAGTAAACCGGTTTATTGCAGTTGAGAATGTTTGTAGGCAGAGCAGATGGTAGATACTGACATGCCAGAGCTCCTGAGTGTGTGTGGTGGTGGCTGGTTTAACCTGTGTGCACCACAGGTGTGCAGCCTCACCCAGCCCCAGAGTCTAATCAGTCTGACTCTGGCCAGGTGAGGCTGCTTAAACCAGCCACCAACCACACACCACAGTATGTTGAAAGGCTATTGTGTTATTGAAGGAAGGAATCCATTCATTTGTGATTTGGGGATGCCTTCTAACCTAGGCCGATACTGTAGGATAGGAAGTTATTTAGGGAGAAAGTCAGGTCGACGTGGCAGCGGTATCGTTTTTTGACTGCACCACTTGCACCATTAACACACCATTATCACACAATAGCCTCAGTAGAAAATACAAATTAAAAGGAAGGAACATTGATCAGTTTATGCTGGTCATTAATGAAGCACGGTAGTAGCCTTCTGCTTGGTACAACTGTTCTCCAGGGCAACCGCAAAATGTAATGTGATATGCACTGAAAATGAGGGGAAAACTGGAACAGATTAGTTATTATGCCCGGGACAACCTGGTTGAAGCACGGAGACACCAAAATAACTGGTATGACAAGTCTGCTCAAGGGAGCAAGGGAGAAGTTGCTCGAGGAAGGTGCTCTTTATACTCCCCACAGAGAGCAGTAGTCTATTGGCTAAAGGTCTTAAAGAAACTGGGGCCTACCACATACAAAATATCAACCCCAGGTGAGAAGCGCACACATTGGCATGTACATTTACTGAAGGAGTGGTTTGCAAAACCAAGCAACAGTTAAACCAGCGATGATGATCAGAGTTGTGGAAGATGAGCAGGAAGAGCAATACTTATCTGGTCTATCCCCCACGAGCTCCAACCTGGCCCTTACCCATCTGCCCAGACAGCACCAATATCAGGTTAGCCACCTCTGTAACCCTGTTTTATTCCAGGAAGTACCCAGTCACACCATTAGAACATGACATTGTACTGAACCCCAATGCTGCTTCTAGACAAATGAGCTACCAGATACCTGAGCGCTTGCTGGTCCCACTGAAAAAAGAAATTGACCTCATGTCGTCCATGGGAATCATCGAGTGGTCATGGAGTGAGTGGTGTAACCCAGTGGTCATGGTACCCAAGAAGGATGTTACCCTCAGATATTGTATTGACCTCCATTACCTGAATTCTGTCTCCAAGTTCGACTCCTATCGAACTCCTCAAGTGGACGACCTCATTGAATGCCTAGGTATGGCCAAATTCTTAACTACCGATGACATATGTAAAGGATATTGGCACGTCCCCCGCCAAGGACCTTACAGCATTCCAGACACCATGGGGTCACAAAGATGACATTTGGATGTCACAGAGCTCCAGCCACCTCCACGCTTATTGGATCAGGTATTAAATGGGCTGTCTGATTATGCTGCTGCCTATCTCGATGATCCACAGCTGCACCTGGGAAGTCCATCTGGAGCATGTAAAGACTGTTTTCAGCCAAATCCAGGCAGCTGGGCTCACCATCAATGCATCAAAATGCGCCTTTAAATTACTGAATCCCAGTACCTTGGATACGTCATCAGAAAAGATGACTAAAGCAAATTGAGGCCATTCAATGTCCTCTACCCCAAACAAAGACTCAGATCTGGTCATTTCTGGGAATGGCAGGTTGGTAGAGGCAGTTTGTTCCCAATGTCTCTGCCAGAATGGCGATTCTCACAGACCTTACCAGGAAAACCTGTCTGAACAAGGTCTAGTGGACAACTGAAGCAGGGTTAGCATCAAGGATATTCAAGCGGCTCTGGGTAAGCAACCTATATTATACAGCCCTGATTTTACAAAACTGTTTATCCTGCAGGCCGATGCTTCTGAGTCTGGTGTAGGTGCTGTTTTCCTGCAGGGTGAGCCAGGGGACCGACACCCAATCACGTATATAAGCCGGAAGCTCTCTCCACTTTCAACTGTGGAGAAAGAATGCCTGGCTGTCAAATGGGCCCTTGACTCGTTCCGGTCAATTTGCTAGGCTGAGAGTTTGCTCTCGAGATGGACCACTGGGCTCTACAGTGGATGGACAGATTGAGGAATACCAACTCTCATATCACCCACTGGTCCATGCAACCCTACCTGTTCACAATAAGCCATATACCTGGGAAGGACAATGCCACTGCAGATTTCCTCTCCCACTGCCTGCCAGCTGGCGACCAGAGGAGGGGGATATGTGACGGTCAGCATTGCAACTGCAGCGAGCAGTGGTCCTGTGTATCACTATCCTGTTTGTTTATGCACGTTAACAGCCAAATTAAAAATACACCCAACGATACACATAATGTCTAAATAACGACGCAACACATAAACCTCTGCCATATCGTCCTCAGTCAGCATCCACCCACACACCCGCCTTGAATCTCTGCTGCTTAAATATTAGAGTTCAGAGTCTGTAACATTCATATTCTCTAGAGCAGTGGTCACCAACCTGTCGACCACGATCAACTGGTCGTTCTCGGAGGCATTTCAAGTGGATCGCAAACATGAGGAAGAAAAAGGAAAGAAAGAAAAAAGGGGAAAACAAAACTAAGGAGGACATTTACAGGACATCCTAAGGTATTACATCTGGGAACCGTGACACTTACTACTATAGGAGAATTTTACTATACATTTAAGAGAATTATAATTACAATCTTGCCTTGTAATGCTATATGAATGAAAATATGTGTGGAGAAAACACTGAGAGTTGGCTCATACTTCTATGTTAACTTGTATTTTGTACCACCAATATGTAGTTGCCCAAGACAAATGATGAAGTAGGTATGCAGTAGGAGGAAGGGAGGCAGGAGATACGTGCAGGAATGCTGTTTATGCTTAGAGAAGGCCATAGGATAGGATCGGCTGTGATGGAGTCTGGACACACAAGACCATATGGAAGATGTTTACCAATATATTCTTAAGAAACTATTATCATTTTGATTGTATACTATGTGTGTGGAATAAGTATGGAATAAGTGTGGAGAAATGGAGAGAATTATCAGAACACACATGTTCACATATGTTAATGATAAAGGTTTCTTGCTTCCAACATGACATGAAGATTAAGTGTTCAAACCAGAAGAACTGTCTGAATGTCCATACATGGGCATAAGCTAGACTAGGCAGAGGGCTGTTTTTAAGAGAGATAGATAAATTATGAATATGTTATTCTAGGAAAGAGAGAGAGGATCTTTATGTGGTATTCGTAAGAGGTATGGAATGCATAGGATGATACGAGAAGGCGTAGATTAGGTACAAAAGACAAAGCTAGTTAGGGGAGTGCCAGTCTTCTCTGCTGATTTGACTCAGGCTTTGTGTTACTCTTGGTGGTGATAATAAAGTCTTTAACTTTCAAACTTTGGCCTTCCCGATCTCTCTCTTGCTGATGTCGAAGTATTGATCATTTCCACTACACTTTTAGATACATGTCATTAAGGAGCAGTATTTCTATTGCATTTCAATCATTGTACATTTATACATTTATATTATTCTAGTATTATATGGTCACCCGCTTGGCTCCATAGCAGGACGGAAAATAGACTCCACCCATTAAATCGTCTTGAAGGAATAGAAGGAGATGGATTTGATGGAACGTCCTTTTCTGATGCTTAATGCACACTTTGATAACCCTTAATAACATGATTAGAAGTAAATTATGGATTTCTGTTGTCACTTTAAAGTGTACTATATATTTATATAACTATATTAACTATATATTTTTGTTGATATGCCGTGACATGCAACATGTGTACCTGCATATATTTACAGTTAAAGGCAACACATGCATCTGCATGTATTTACTGTTACATACAACACATGCATCTGCATATGCATGTTCCCTCATATTCAAGCTAAGCCTTTTATTCAGGTGTGTCGGTCAGCAACCTGAGTGACAACGTCCTGATCGTCCATGTGGCGTACGATGAACTCAAGCACAAGGTAAACCCAAACCCATAACTTCAATGCACAAAAATCTGCTGAGCAGTAGGAGGGTTACTGTTCTGTTGGTGTGTATGCCTATCAATGGTGTGTATGGCTATCAGGAGAGCAACGGTAGCAATGAGTATTAAACTCAATATTATCAAACTCACAGCAAAGCTTCTCCAAGGGTTTCCAGTGAACAAAAACAGAAGAAACCAATCTCAAAGCCCCATATTGAGGTGACAAAATGGCCACTATGACCTGGGGTATATATCAACTTAGATCTGAGCATGGCCAATGAAAAAGGAGCATAGGTAGATTGAATACTAGAATACAGTAGATGAAACGTTGAAGGTTCTGAGCTGTACTGAAAGAAATAAAGAAATGACATGACATGATGAGGATATTGCTGAGTTGGGAATCTAAATAGATAACAGAGCTCCACTTTGTGTTCAGGGCAAGGGGCAAACTCCGGGT
>OMNR01040837.1:0-10430 GCA_900303205.1 Mora moro
CACAGCTGAACCTAACCAGGTAACATCACGTGACGAGGCAAAAAAAGTCCCCTTGGGCGTATGCCTATTTACCATGAGGAGTGGTGTCAAAGTCACTATGCTAGCTGTTAGCCAATTCATTTTATTTGTTAAATGATGAATTAATTTGGGAAATTAACACAAAAGCGCTCAGCTAATGTTAATTATGTATGATACATTGTCAAATTCATGTAATTATGCCTTAAATGTGTTTATTTAGAAGATTAAACAGACAACTTACGTTAGTCATTGTGCCGCATGGCCTCATGGGATATTCTACACTGACCAAGGAACCATCTGATGCTTCCTTGAAATTTTGCCAAACTTAGGTACCTAATCAGGATGTTTCCTATGCTTCCTACTGAATTGGGACAGTCATATGCCTATTTAGGAAAATCCTCACAATTGAGACGCAGCCTTAGTTTTTTGTTAAGCTGTGTTGCTGTGACATCTGATATGTTGGGCCTAATTTTGTTTTTCCATCCATCCATCATTTTGTTTTTGTAAATCTTATTTTGGTACAATACCCGGTGTTTCTACTCAAGTTAATATAAAGAAAAAAAATCAACACACCTACCTACCCGAGACTCCCTGTGTCCTTGGCCCCTTGCGGATGGGCTGTAAGTTAAAAACACGACTTAGAAAGAAGAATACTGTTCTGGGTTTTGCCATTCATTGTCCCCCAAAGACATTTACAAATAACATGGCAGGCATCCTTTCTTGAAACACAATATATATTGTATTTCTATTTAAAATAACATTACACTTACTGAAAATACAAATCATAGTTGAGTTATACTACTATATCATTCAATGTGAATCCTACTAATCCTCCTAAATTGTAAAATACAATTTTACTGTGATAAAAATGTTTTCATCATACATTCAAGTATATTTATATAGGAACCACCATATAGGAACCAAGCACATGTTTTGTGCAAGCACAAAACATGTGCTTGGTTCATTATATATAATTTATTGTAGAACAAAGTATTGCTTTTTCATTTGCTCAATAGGAAAAAAACAAATCAAAATATTTGAATCCATGCACACCATTTACATTAAAATATACAAACAACATCTGTACAATGTAAACTGTATAAAACAACAATTGGAGGGTGAAATCATATTTTTGAAAGCAAGTCTTAATTCACCTGCAGTTTAACCCTTCAGAACAACACAGTATTCTAAAGGATAGCCATGTGAACTGTAACAATAAGAGGATCACTGTTTGCATTAACTTCACAACTACAACACACAGGTCCGCACTGTCAAAAACAGCACAGGTCCCTTGAAACCATATGGCGATTTTGAACATTTGACTGAATGCCCCTTGGAAATAGTATTGCATGCTGACCCCTGTAAAGAAAAAGAACATTAAATTAACCATATTCATAAGCATAATGTGTAACATAATGTCTATCTATGTCAATGGATAGAACCTCACCTGGATCTATTATTATTGCTGTTATTCAGCAAATCAAACTCTGAGAGCTCACACAGGAGTTTATCTATGGTGCAGGGTAAGGGTCAAAATGAAGACTACTGAGAAGCCAGCGGAGGCCATATCCTTGCTGAAGCCACCTCCCGATCTGGCCAAGTAAGTAGTAAACATATATGATCAGTCACAATTCAAAGTAATCCTATACATAACAGTATTTCAGTGATCACAAGCTCCACATTGAAAGAGAAACAAATTGACTTGGTTGAACAGATTTGTGCTGGCAGCGACAGTGCCAGAGGCATGGCTACCACAGGATGCATACAGAGCATACACTGTATAAAATATGGACGTAGTCTCCGTGACGTCACCCATTGGTTTCTGAAGAGCCGTTGTGAAGCTCAGTGGGCGGCTCCCAGCTGTCGCCATCTTGGCAGTGCCTGACTCCCTCGCAACTTCCGGTAAATCCAAAGAAAGTGAAGCTGAGGCGGGCCCAATGCTGCAGACCGCTAGCGGTTATCCTGCTGTGACAGCACCCACCTGTCACTCAAAGCAGCCACTCCCTTAATTATTCATAACTTTAAGCCTTAATAAACTGAAAACGGGTGAATTATACAAAAATACACCCCGCATACAGTTGTCATGAAGGGGGAAATTAGCTATAGAGACCAAAACCGTTTTTTGTACAAGGCTGCAAACATGCCCGAAACTGTAGTTCCTCGAATGGCCACTTGAGGCTGGCTCCAAAAGGGAATCAATCCCCATAGACCCCCATGTCAAAATGCCCAACTTCATAGCTGAAATAAACATGTTTACAGCCTGGTACAAAAAACGGTTTTGGTCTCTATAGCTAATTTCCCCCTTCATGACAACTGTACAGGGGGTGAATTCTTATATAACTCACCCGTTTTAATTTTATTGAGGCTTATTCATAAGTTATGCATAATTAAGGGAATGGTCGCTTTGAGTGACAGGTGGGTGCTGTCACAGGAGGATAGCCGCTAGTGGCCGCTAGCTGTCTGCAGCATAGGGCCCACCTCAGCTCCACCTCTTTGCCCATTTTTGGATTAGTCGAAAGTTGGCGACGGCTGGGAGCTTCACTACGGCTCTTCAGAAACCAATGGGTGATGTCACGGAGACTCCCTCCATATTTTATACAGTCTATGATGCTCACACAATAATGGAAAAGCTGCAACCATCGTTTTCGAATGATATGTCCACTCCATGAAGGTGCCTTTGCAGCACACGTTTAGCAGTCTCCTTACGGAAATAATACATGTCTGTTATAAATATAAATAATAATAAATTATAAATAGTAATAATAATAATAATGGTAATAATCTCGAAGATTTTCATGTAAATAAATGTCTGTTAAGTCACTATCTTTCGCCAAATGAGGTAACACAATGGTGATTGAGCCTATGGCCCATTGATGAAAGCCCTTGCATTTGCAGTATTATGAATGTTACAAACTGGGTGTCGCTGGCAACATTCCCGGGAAAAATCAGGAATGGCGCACAGTTAATGACGCGTTTTCCATTAGCAGCAGTGGTTGTTCCACCAGAGAGGGTAGGCGGAGCTAACACAACAGACTCACTCTTCGACTCGTCTGGCGACTGGCATTCTGTTTTTTCCAGTCCCTGCTTGCTTTGCCGGATCCCTGGATCGTAGCTTAATTTTAAGTTAAAACAATGACATGAAGGATTTATTCAATGTTTTAGACAAACATAAGGTTGTTTTAAAGCTGAATTTGCTCTTATTCACATGCCCAAATCGTAAACTGCGCGCCAAGAAAAAAAAAAATTATAATTTGAATTTTCCTCAATTCTTACATTAAAAACATGGTCAACTAAATGTAGCTTATTTTGGTGCAATACCCGGTGTTTCTACTCATCTCTTAAGTTAATATAAAGAATTATTATTAATTATTAAAAATCAACACCCCTACCTACCCAAGACTCCCTGTGTCCTTGGCTTGGCCCCTTGCGGATGGGCTGTGAGTTAAAAACACTACTTCACTTCCACACCAGAATCCTCTTCTGGGTTTTGCCATTCTAGTCCCCCCAAGACATTTACAAATAACATGGTAGGCATCCTTTCTCGAAACACAATATATATTGTATTTCTATTTAAAATAACATTACACTTACTGAAAATACAAATCCTAGTTAAGTTATACTACTATATCATTCAATTTGATAGTGGGAATCCTCATCATCATACATTCAAGTATATTTATATAGGAACCAAGCACATGTTTTGTTGCACTCTTCAAGATTACGTTGAAGAGTTTTAATCGTTTACCCACACTCCCAAGTGCAATAACAACATAACTATTAAAAATAATAAATACATAAAAATAGTAGGTAATTTAAAACAGAAACAATAAATACACACACACACACAAGCAGAATCACACGCTTATGAAATGCTCAAACCCATACAAAGACCAAATTAATTAACTCCAGCAAATATACTTTGGCCACCGTTACATACTGACTATGGATGGTAACAATGGGGATGCAGGACTTGGTCTCGGATTGGACAGTTAGCTCAGGGTTAGTTCCTCTTCAGCACAAAATGCAACCATGACGAATAAATCTTGGTCTTCTTTCACAAAGTGTATTTCTATCCAACCTTCCAAAAAATAAAATATAGGCTACAGAATAGAAGACAAAGCACAACGGGAAGCCCACTCAGAGCAAAGCATTACGGCAATATACAGCAATACGGCTGGTACTGATTTAGTCTCAATTGTTTCATTTAGGGAGGATGGCTTTTCCAACGGATCGTATTCAACAAAGATGCCACCTAATGCAGCAATAACATGGCATTCATGCATAATGCAGTGGAAATCATAATTGAAGCACAACTAAGTGACTTTTTCATATTAAAGATACTATCATTTACTTTATGTGGAGACAATAAAGTTGGATCTTTTTGATTTCTGTTAAAATATTACCTTTTACAGTAACATTCTGGCTACTGTGATTTTCTACAGTACTGTTTGATAGCTGTGATTTTCTCCCGCATTGTAATTTTTACAATAAATATAAGTAGTATATTGTGAATACTTTGAATAATATAATATTGTGAATATCACATACATCTACAATTTCACATAATCTTTTTTACAGTGTACTCATCATAGTTGACTCCGGAAGAGACTTTTGGTGTGTGGTTTCACAAGAAGCCCTAAAAATCTAGGGTGTGACCAGGCAGAATGTGCAGTATCGTGGACCAATTGCTTAAAGTGATGGACAACAGAAATCCATAATTTACTTCTTATTATGTTAGGGTTATCAAATTGTGCATTAAGCATTAGAAAGTTAGGTTCTATCAAATCCATTGCAATGTCAAGTAATTTCAGTCTTTTCCTTCTATTCCTTCAAGCCGATTTAATGGGTGGAGTCTATTCACCCTCCTGACTACGTAGCCAAGCGGGTGACCAATTAACGTACTCTCATATGACCGAGGCAGTGACCAGTGACCTGAATTGTAGCATTATCCTGGTCTACCACAACGCAATTTACGTTTATTGACTTCCTACAAGCTGTGTTTGCCAGTTAACAGACCCCGGGCATGAAGAATAAGAACAACATCGACATTGACAAGGAGAATATATTTGACAAAGCAATATCTGAAACAATGGAAACATATCCCTCTATCAAAACGTCCCTCCCTCTCTCTCTCCTCTCACTGCTAAACCCACGTAACTGAAGTGCTGGGTGATTAAACCATACCAGTATTATATATTATCGCAATTATTACACGAACATGAAAACTGCATTGTATAACGGCCGCATGCAGGTGCACAGACATTATTTTCATGAATAATCAAGAAACACGCCGTAAAATCAGTTTAACCATTTATTATTTTCAATATATACAATATTAGGGCTGGGCGATAAAATGGTAACAGTAATTATCCCAATATAATTCACCTGGAACGGAAATATAAGGAAAATGCAATAAAGTTCGATATAATTATTTTAAATCACAGACGTACAGCCAATGATGTTGACAGTTGCAAAAGAAAAAGAAAATGAGTTTCCCTGTAAACACTGGTGACAACAATGTAAACCGCATTGTCTAACCGGCACTATGCAAACACGTATGTTGGCGATCGCATCATTTTCATAAATAATCCACAAACATCTGTAAAATCTGTTTAACCATTTATTATTTTCTATTTTCCGAACTAATTATGTGTTGATCCAAAGTTTAGCGCAGCCGCCACTTCTGGGTTAGCGGTCCCATTCTTTGCCGTGCATATGGATACGTGCATCTGCAGAGTGGATTGCAGGCCAAACCATTAAGGGTTCATTTTAATTATATTGGGTTAAACCAGTGTTGGTAGTCCATAATATTAGTGTGTATTATGTTGTATATTTGTGTATATGTTTTCTGTCAATTGTATATTGATGGAAATTGTCAATATGTATTATGTAGTGGTGATATGCCACATAATGTGTGTATTTTTAAGAGACTTGATAACGAAAGAGTGCTTTATGGCATAAAATTCATCAACTTATTAATATTTTACAAAGTTATTAAATGCGCTAGAGTAATATTCAGCTTTTTAATAAAAGAAAAAAAAAGCATTGGTATATCAGATCACTATCGGCAGATACTTCGATACTTCTGATACTACAATTGCAGTAACGAAAAAGTTCCTACTTTTAACCACATTTAATTATTTATCATGATAATTATTGATATTGACTGATATGAAAAATGTTAGCGTGATAACATTTTTGGCCATATCGCCCAGCCCAACGTTAATGTGGAGCGTCCCGTTCCAGGTGTTCCGTCGTGACATGAGAACACCTTGCAGGTTAAGGGGGCGGGGCTTCAGACCACGCCCCTACAATCCTAGTAAACCAACATTATCTTTGGTGTAGAGTGTGACTGAATGTGTGCCCTAGATTCCCTTAGAGATCTGTGGGACACATGAGGGTTGCTGGGTCAGGGGTCTCTGAGGAAGCCTTTGGTTCAAGCTATCTTGTTTAAAAATGTTGAATTAAATAGTGGAGTCAGTTTAATGAAAGCACTATACTAGGATGATATACATATATGCACATTATATATGTATGTATATTTTATATGTATATATGTATGTATATTTTATGTGTATGTATATTTTATTTTCATTTATTCTTGACTATGAATGACAATCTTTATATATTGAGAGTGCATGAATCTTTTTAGAGAAAATAAGTGGGCTACTACCTTCATATTTCTAGTAGCATACCAGTAAATATCACTCTTTAATACCCAGGTTTTCCTTTCTGAATATAAACCATAGGTTGAACACCATGACATTCAGTAGAAAATGAAAAAAGATAATAAATAAATAAACACAACCGTGTACACATGGGCGCCTAAACCTGTCCTTTCAGTAACATGGTGCTTAATGTCTGTCAGAAACCCATGACTAGACTTCAAAGCAGTCACACGTAACTGATGCTGCAGCAGCTAGCATTGTGTTTACACCCACCACTCAGACCAGAGTCTACTCTGGCAGGCTAAACCTCTCCCAGCGTAGGCTCTGAAGTTTTAAACACTTCCCCAGTACGATGTGCGATTGCAGACACTTTCATGTCTTTCTGTCTATCAAAGTTTACAATGCTCTGATTTTTACCCCCGCTGGCACTGTCCTTTAATTAGGTTATACTTGAGGAATACGCAGAGTTCAGAATGTCAATTTGTGTCCCAGACAGTGTAAGATGTGTGTTACACTGCTGCCAGAACAGATGAAAGCACATAGTCCTCTAGGCAGAGAGCAGCTAGTGTTGCTTTAGGTGTCTTGTTTTCTCTCTCTTCCTCTCTTCTCAGGGCCCCCCAATATGTAAATAAAACACCTTTTTTTTATTATACTTGTCCTAAAATCACAGAACAATACAGCAGGGATGTGAGATTACAAGCATATGGTGTCTTGAAGGAAGATGTCATCACTTAAAGAGTGTTTGCCATCAATAAGGGTTAATTGTGTACTTTGGATGTGACACTTTGGATGGATCAATCCCTCATTATTTAGATTTCGGGTAGACAAGGCAGGGCCAATCATTCTTTTGTAGACAATATTGAAAGGTGGGGTGAAGGTTTTGTATTTAAATTACCAATTGGCTCTTAGTTAATAAGTGTGTTCCAAAAGAGGGATAGATGAAAAAATCCATATAAAAATATTATCGTTCCAATGAACCATGTTGAACCTTAGTAATCACTGTTTTCGTTCAGTCTGTTGCAATTCTATCATTTACGTTGAAACGAGGACTCTGTATTTGAAGAGACGGGCCAACGAAAGCATTCAAGGGAACAGCTGTGGGTAATTAGAGTGGGCCTGGAATGGCCAGGGATACAAAGTAAACATGGAACTGTGGAAAGCATCCACAGTCAACAACATTTACAAATGTTGGAGAGGGAAGCTACTGAATTTGTGAAGAATGTGCAGTGGGAATGGAAAGCATAGAAGCATGAAGGCAGCACATGGTGAAAATTAAATCCATTCAGCCTGTGGCTAACAGGACTGGGTTGTTTTTTTCTTATGATGGTGGACTCTGGGGAGGCAGAATGTCAGAGGACAACTGTTACAGGTTAATGCTTCACATCAAACCAAGTTAAACACATGTTCTAAGGAGGATTTTGACATTTAGTGCAAAATCTTGGTAGGATAGGGTAGTTTGCAGCAGTACACAACTAGTCTGATATCTGATAATATTATTTTTGTTCCAAGGCCTGGAAAACACAACACAAATGGCTATTGAATGGACATACGTGTCCAACTATCTGGATGAAACTTAAGTCTAGCAGCCTGGTGACCCAGGAGAGCTCAACCATTTTCATGCACCCCCTGACAGATGTGAGCCCCTGAGTGGCAAGTGGTTCTACTTTAAATCGCTGACAGGTCTCGAATTGAAGAAGATTGGCAGGCAAAAGTTGTTCTCTTGTGGTTTTATATGTGCCCTCAGTTGGTCCTTGGTAACTTTTTAGTCCTTCACAATTCCAGCAGCTGGTATAGTTTCTGTCTTGTGAGGTCTATTGGACCTCGTAGTGCTTTTCAACTGATTTGGCCTGGAGAAATGTATCATAAGGAAGGTGGATTTAGTATCCAGCAGGTTGAATATTTCAAAAGGGAGGCTATAATCTTTCTAGACATTAGCCAATTTGAAAAGTGAATCAGTGAATATAAATGTGAATGGAAGAATTTCCCTCTTTAATTTTTTTTAATCAACCATAGTCTAAAGTTTTGTTTTCTATTTATATGTACAATTACATATATTTGTACTTCAAGCTACAAGATCAAATTAAACAAAAGTATATGTCTTTGTGATGTATGCAAATAATGAGAAGAACAAGGACAACATGAATACCATTTAGCCTATTTTCCTCAAACAGACACATTTTCTAATGCCTTTTTACACATTCTCTTCTGCAATGTTATAATAATGTTCATAATTTTGATCGGCATGTTTCTGTGTGGCATTGAACATGACATGAACTGGGAGATGGTTAGACTCTGCTAGACACTGTAAGCTTTGCTTTCAAAGCCAGGCTTAACTTCAGAGGGGACATGCATTTGCTTTTTGTTTAAGCTCATGTCTCGAAGAAACAAAATACGGCCTTTTTCTGAGAAAGCCCTTTACTGAACAAAAACAAAATCACAACTCACCATATGGTACCCATTCATTTCACTCTTAATATTTCAAAAATATCACTAATGCACAATGGTTGTCAATTTTTTTGCCTATGTTTCAAGTTTTTCAAATATTTCTTTTATGATGTGTGGTTGAGACACCATCAGGAAAAAAAGCCGAAGGTCAATAGAAATGGAAGATGCCCATACACTTTGATGTTACATCATTCATATTACTATGTCTTCGAAAGAATAGAACATTTTAATTCATCATAATTTAAAAATTTGTCAGCAGGTTGACCTTTTTTCAAACTTATGAATATCAGCTTCATCACTCTGAATGCCATCTTACATTGTCTGTAATTAAATACACCATCAAGTGTTGCATATAGAAATGAGCACTGCAAGATAACTTGCCCTGCTCTCAGCCCCCTCGTCTGACCAGGCTTGCTATGCAGTCGCCCACTCCACACTGATGGATGCAGATGTCCCATCAGAGCCTCAGGTGAATGTTGCCAGCTGCTCCAAATGCTGCTCTCTCTCTCTCTCTCTCTCTCTCTCTCTCTCTCTCTCACACACACACACACACACACTCTCATCCAGAGGAAAGTGTTAGGATACAGCCCAAAAAAGATTTCTTTTGAAATGTTTATTTAATGTTTTCTTTATAAAATGGCTTGGATCTGTCAGAAGAGGACTTCTGTGAGAAAAAGTGTGTCAGGAACAAATGCTTGTTATTGTGTTACTGGTTGTTGGTCCTGTATGCAGATAGGATTTGATATGTCAGATTAGACTCTTAACATGTGAGGATTACATGACTGGGAGAGATTATACGTCTGAATAGTTGAGTTGCTTGGTTGCATCTCCTTTATAAAGGATTGATGTATCTTCTGGCCAGGAAGATGTTGGACAAAGTATGCGGCCTCCTGATCCCTGAAGGTGAGCGTGGATCATTAGTTTGAGTTTTTGAAGTGCTTTTGCCTTTTGATGTTCCCATGCTCTCTCTTTAGGCAGCTTGGCCCGCCCCAAGGATATTAGATATCGCTCCTGAACATTTCCAGTTCGGAATAATTTGAGCTGAGCATCTGTCAGGAACAGCCATTTAAATACATTGGTCATGGTTAAAAAGGCATAAAATTAGGGCAGATTAGTCGGAAGCACCTTACTGTCTGGACTCTGTTTTCTGCTCTAGTCTGACATTTTCAATGTCCAGACAAAAAAACGACTTCTGTGTCCAGTTCATTAAGAATCTCAACACCAGTGGGGTTTCAACCTACCCCTGTCTGCCCTTTTTCTGACCAGCCCTGCCTGCTTGGGCCATTGTGGAATATTGTG
>OMNR01041060.1:10061-20384 GCA_900303205.1 Mora moro
TAAAGTTTTTCCACATGCGACGTTAAGGTCTGACATGGTGCTATCCTGCTGTATAACAATGAATGCTGATTGAAGTAGGTTTCTTTTTCTGTTCAATGATTGTCTGTGCCTATACTGAAGGCGTCTAGTCTGATAATCATAATCATAACCCTTATGAGAGAGAGAGAGAGAGAGAGATGCATTTACATTGAAGGGCTTTAGCGATCTGTTGACTCTTTCTTCGTGAGCGATATCGCTCACACGGAAGGATGTGCTCGGGATGTATCCTCTTCATCCTCTGTGTGCGGCAGGTATCATGACCAAGGCGGTGAGGAAGGGGGAGGAGTACGTGATCAACGGAGGGAAGATGTGGACCACCAACGGCACGCAGGCCGACTGGATGTGTCTCCTGGCCAACACCAGTGACGGCCCAGCGCACCGCAACAAGTCCCTCATCTGTCTGCCCATGAATCTGCCCGGTACACGTTTTGTTTTCGCCAGGGCGCTCGCAATTGGTCAACGCCACCGACTGCAGTTGGTTTTTTTGTTGTTGTTGTTGTTGTTGTTGTTGTGGTTGTTGTTAGATGACCACCACAACAACTATTGTGATGCAAAAAAAAAAAAGCACACCGATGCTAAACCAAGCTAACCGACCATCTTGTCATGGATGAACGCAGTGAAGCCGCTTGTGAACTTTGTGACGCTACGGCTCGAGTAGAATGACGGCTTGTACAGCGTTGTGCGGCGTGGGCAGTGGTTTTCCACATGATGTGTATTTAGTAATAATTATACTGTATATAATGTATTTTTGTATGCATCTTGATTAGCCTAAACGCCGACCACTGCAGTTATTTCGATACAACTACATTTTACATGGCCCTAATTTTTGAATATTGGCTAGGCATTTTCTCATTATTCTTGGGCGTACAGCCTTTTCGGGAGCCACGTTTGAATTAAATGAGACATAACCAGTGTAATTGTAGCATGCAACTGTCATGGGCAATATATTTAATTACCCAAATCTCTTTTTTATATATTTTTTTATTTTATTTGCACTGCTCACGCAGAACATTCCTCGCTTGCAATATCCCCGTCTTTCCAAATATAGCAACCCCCTTTCCCCAGAAACTCTTACTTCACACAGGCTTGGGGCATCCGTATATTACTGACTATACTTTTAATTAAAACTCATCCAGTCCACCTACGTGACCTTGGTCAATTTCCCCTTTTTTTCACCTGCAGGAATTCATATTGCCCGCCAAATAGATAAGATGGGGATGAGGTCGTCAGACACCGCCGAGGTCTTCTTCGATGACGTCCGCGTGCCCAGCAGCAACGTCATCGGCCAGGAGGGCATGGGCTTCACATATCAGATGCTCCAGTTCCAGGAAGAGAGACTCTGGGCAGTGGCCAATAGTGAGTCCCGCAGTCACCCCCCACTACCTCATCCCTCATGATCAAACATGTGTGGGAGGAGAAGTCTCCTCCCACACATGTTTGATCATCATGTCCTCTGTGCTTCTCGACGTCCAGTTTCTCTCCTGCTGGGCCGCGCTGAAATTAAACCACAGTATATTGTCGGTGCATTCCCAGCCTTAGTCAGCGTTAATCCCCCTGGCTGGGGGTGGGGGTGGGGGTGCTTGACTCTGCTTATCCAGAAATATGCAGCCCCAAGAGCTTTTGTCATCTCCGTCCAGTCCCCCCTTGTTGGCCCCCCTGTTGGTCTCCCTCAAGTCGTCCGATACTCGGTAACGAGGCGCCGACCTAAGCATGTGTGAACTCACTCACTCGATTGTGTTCGGCGTCATTTCCTTTCCGTTTGTCTTCCCGGTTATGAAGATGTTTGTGCGAAATAGACACACACACACACACACACACACACACACACACACACGTACGTATACGTACAAACCAAAATGCCACTTCTCACGTCTTGGTCCCCATTCCTTCTGCGTCCAGCCCTGACCACCATGGACCTCATCATCCAGGAGACCGTCGACTACACGCGGCAGAGGAAGATCTTCAAGAGGCCCGTGCTCCACCACCAGACGGTGCACTTCAGGCTGGCCGAGCTGCAGACGGAGGTGGAGCTGCTTCGCTCCCTTCTGCACCGCGCCACGGGTGGGCTCACGTGCATTTACACCATTTCACCATTGCACACCGTTCACTAGTTTTGCAGTAGTAGTTTTCTCCACTAGTTTTGTAGTAGTTTTATCCAGGTCATGAATGGTAAGGGATGAGGTCCTCTTGCTCTAGGAAGCCGAAAGGCAGGCTGCAGATTCTGGGGATCGAACCCTGTACCCTTTCGGCTGGGCGTCAGAACACCCTTGCCACCGCACTGGTCTGCCCTCTCTAATAGATATTTAGATGGAATGAGACGACGCCTCGTATCGCGCTTCTGTCACTCGTCGTTTGGTGTTAAAGGCGGGCATATAGGATATGGACAGGAGGTTTTCAAGTGAAGTCACTATGTTTGAATATTAGCATGAAATGAACAATGCCCACGTTGGCTACATAAAATGTTCACATCATACATAATTACACGTTGACAAAAAAAAAACCCAGGCTAAATCAAAACGGAACCAAACCGAATACGACTCTCAAAGCATTCTCGCCTAGCATTGTTTTTCCATAAAGTGCCCATTGTAACGACTTCCCAAAAAAACAACGTGGAACCCTCCCACACTCCAGCGGCTCCGAGGGGCTGGAGAACACGGCCCGGGGTATTGATCCTCCAGGGCTTATGAATTACGAGGTGGAGGAGGTCTGGGGTCTGCTATTCTTCTCGCTGTGTTTGGAACCACTTCAGCATCCGCTGGCAGAGTTTTGAGTGCATTATTCCAGCAGTTTGGCACTCGTCGCGAGGGCCTCTCATCTGACGATGACGGAGCAGAGGCCCGTCGGGTTCTGTTGTCGGGTCACAGGTGTGACACGCGGCCACTGTGTGTGTGCACATGTGTGTGTGTGTGTCTGTCAGTCAGAGTACCCTTCAGCCAATCCGCTGAAAGTGAACCAACGTTGCTCTGCTGGCTTTTGAATACAGCCCTGTTCTGTCTCATCACTGTGCGTGTGCGTGTGCGTGTGCGTGTGCGTGTGCGTGTGCGTGTGCGTGTGCGTGTGCGTGTGCGTGTGTGTGTGTGTGTGTGTGTGTGTGTTACAGCCTTGTTCATCAGGGGCAACGATGTGACTAAGCTGGCGTCCATGGCGAAGCTGAAGGCGGGCCGCCTGGCCAGGGAGCTGGGGGACAGCTGCCTCCAGTTCTGGGGGGGCATGGGCTTCACCAACGACGTCCTGGTCAGCAGGTTCTACAGGTGAATAGACAACAAGAAGACTTCTTTCTGTTGTTTCCTTTGGTTCTATTCTTCTTCAGCATAGAATTCTCCATTAGACTTTGAAAGTCACCTGGAAGAAATGTATTTTCAAAAGCTGTTTTGGTGATAGAAGACGATGTTTAATATCCAGCTACACATATGTCAATATATAATGTATGCTATAAGATATACTATAAGAACTATAACTAATTCTGCCTATTAGCATACATTTTAAATTCTGCACAATTGTATTTGACCCAACCCAAACAATTAGCTAGAGCTGTTCACTTTCTTTGAATTATCTCAAAAATATTGTCTTGTGGAAATTCTTCAAGCATTATTGTTGCACTACAGCGCCATCTACTGACGGGGCATATGTCATCTGGGGCTGTTTGGCTAGCCAAAGTGAAAGCTCAACCTCTGGGTTCTGTTCCAGGAGGGTTAGTGGTAGAATCCACAAACTGAAAGTACAGTGGGCGGTACCCATTCCTTCCAGAGGCGTTGTGATTGGTGGCTCTGCCTTTGTGTTCAATTTGCCACCAATAGCAGGCTGCCTAGATCCTAACACTGAAACCACACCAATTGTGGATGCTGATAGAGCCTAACATAAGAGTACAATAATAGTCTTGGAAAGGCTAGCCTGGAGTGGGGACGGGTCTTCTATACATGATAAATACTTTCAATATGTTTGGGTGTGCACTATTAAAATACATTAATTTATGTATTTATTAAACAGCTGTTGCCCAACAGTTATAATTTGCTGTATTTGTATTTTTCCACAGAGACTCCAGGTTAATATCCATTGGTGGCGGGGCAGATGAGGTAATGTTGGGAATCATATGCAAGTACATGGACACCCTCCCCAAGTGACCTCATCACAAATGTGACACGATCACAAATACTACTTTACCTGACAGCCGGATTTCTACAAACTCACTGAAGTGCAATTTACTCGTATTTGTGTAAGCATAGTTTTATATTCAATGAAGTAGGACAGTTTTTTGTGAATGCCATATTTGTTTGTCTTGTTTTACATTAGTGAGGTTTTCTGAAAGAAATTTGCACTGGAATCAAGACGTTTGTTTATTTCTGCAACGAATAGCTGCAGTAGGTACGCCACGGGTCTCTACGCCGGTGCCTCCGTTTATGGTTCTGTTCATCAGTGTTTCTGATGCGTAGACCAACGCCAAGTCTGTGACATCTGGTGATCTTTATGTGAAGATGATGTACAAATGAACATGTATACAAACCGTCTCAACTAGTCTGTAATAATGAAACTGAATGTCACGCAGCAAGCAGTATGATCTGAAGTGTAATTTGACCTTTGATCTACTAGTTAACACAACAACAATAATCTACTAGACCTTGTACTTTTCATTTTGTGAAAAGAGGACTGTTAGGTGTCTGTTATAAGTTGTTTGTTTAATAACTGCATTTAAATATATATATTTTGATCAAGGCGAGTACTTTAATTAGGTTGCAAGTTTCTTAATGGACAGTGAAATAAACTAATGTTAGTTACGGCTACAATTCTGTGGCGTCTTTCATGGCCAAATAAACCAACAGATTACATTTAGGACTGATTGTTTATTTACATTTAAATACAAGGTTGAAATGACAAAATAACAGAAGTACGTCAATAGAAATTCATGCTTTGTACAGATTCTATTCAAGTCTTTCTGCTGCTTTCCGTTTCCTGTTTTCTGAACACTTTCGGGTAGCAGAACTAACATAACAATTCTATCAGTTATATACAATTTTAAAAAAATCTGTAGGCTTTATTATGCCTACATATCCGTTTCTCCTGGATATGATATTCCAATTTGACATTGTATCTATCCGCAGTTGGCTCATCATTTTCACAAATTGGCACCGATTTGTTACTCTATGTATTTTTAATTAATGGCCATCAGCTGACTTGTACAGGCTTGTTTCTACAGAAAATTTGCTATTTGGGGTAAGTATTAAAAGTGTGTGTGTGGGGGGGGTGGGTGATCATCTCAGCTTAATGAACCAATATAGGACGAAGAATACGAAACAGCAAAAAAGCAACATATAGCATAGTAGTCTGGCCTGGCTGCCTCTTGAGAGATGCTTGACTCTGCCAATGGTGGCGCCAAGCAAGCCCCCCGTCGAGTCAAATTCGGAGTCCTACATCGGGAGGTAATGACAGGAACACACAGTAAGTATTGCCACACTAGTTGGGAATGTCATGCATGCATTTACACTTCCCAACACTTGGCATAACAAATGGCATGTATTAAAATGCATGTATTTTTAAATACTAGTGTACATATTGGAAATGAATGGAAAGGGTAAGGAAAGTGTTTGACTAACGTCCACAATAACTCATAACAAAACGCTGCTTCTCGTAGTAAGCTCACCATGTCATCCAACATCTTGTTCTGGTATTTAACTTCGGTTCCGATATCGATGGACAGCTGTGAAGTGAAAGCGACATTAGTATTATGCGATCGATGCAATCAATGATACCTGAGCATGTTTGCTCCTTGGAGCATGCGACATGCTAACCAATGTAACCGAGGATCTCTTACGCTTTTCAAGGCGGTGACTTTCGCTCGAAGGCCCTCTTGTAGATGTTCATTCTCTTCTTCGTAGACACTGTAACCACTTGCGACATAGTTGCCGGGCGGCCCTTCAGCTGTATCAAAAGACAACGGCAGACCATTATAACGAGCTAGCATAAACACCCGTTGACAGGAGCGTTACCTTGGTAGCACTGATGCGGACGTTAGCTTACAAACGACATTTAAATTTCACATTGTTTTCCTCTTACCTAAACCGGCGCGCCTCATTTCGAGTCGTGATTACAAACGTTGTCTTTCGGTGAACTTATTTACGACAGGATACTGTAGTTATAGAGTCGGATCCGACCAACGGGAACAACCTGTGATAGTGGGCTAACGCCACGACATCATACGGTGGCCTGGAAGGAGGAGAACGCCCACTGACGCCAACTCAGCTCGGGAAGGCAAACGGAAGTTGGAGAGGCTGTGCGGAAGTACAGAATGAACTAAATGAACTTGAATCTATGTGGCTACCCTGGTTCGCTTTATATTACCAACTAATCAACAAATATAGTAATGCTACATTATCAAACACTTAGTAATTACAAAATAATTTTTAAAAATGGTCACACATTTTAATGGAGGTCATAGCAAGCACAATACAAACTCATGTCATCGCTGCAGTATACAATTGTATGAAAATGTAAATACAATTTGAAGAGAAAGAGCTGTTAACCTATTTCCCCTCCAATCAGACACTATTGATAAGGGCTCATATGCATCCTGGTCTGATTGTGTTGATACGCGGCTTAGGAAGGAAGACATACGTTAATCAGCACCACAGAGTTAGTAAATATGCCATAATCAATGTCAATTAAAAAGTAATGCTTACTAAAACAAGTGAAGTATTTGTTGGAATAGGCCTACTATGCATGTGACATTAAGGTCGGCATTTATTTTAATTCATATTACATATATTAGTATAGACAAGTATGCCAAACATGAGTGCATTTCATATGCATCAAATATAGGTCCATAAGAAGACAAACAAGCTTCAAAAGGGTTGTTTTTACAAAACAGACCATGTTTCTTTGCTGAGAGAGATATTGTTATTTCTGATGAGCAGAAAATGCTATGATCTCCACTAAAATGTTTTACAAAATACGTCGGACATCAAAGGAAGACAACCATCCCTGGTGGATTTAACAATGGCCACAGTGACTGTTATTTGTGATGCATAGGATAGCAAAGGGATTTCCAATGCTTCCCTAATCCTCAAGGTGCAGCTTTCCATTGATTACATTTTCTTGTGCCTTCATAAATCTTTCATTTTTCCTTTTTTCTTTTGTACCTGTAGCCTTGTGCCAATACCACCGGCAGACAGCTGATATGATAGAAAAGATTAAAATGTCTTTTCATGACGTTAATTCATAGCAATCCAATAGCTCATAAATAAATACATCTCTGACCCACCCCCCCCTATCTGGGGATAATGTGTTCCCATATAACGCACACACACGCCTTAGTGTGTGTCTTATTCACAGCCGTGGTGTGGGAAGTGGCGATCGATTTAGTGGCCGTGTGCCTCCATGTCAACTCTGTGGATGTGGAAAAAGACAGATGGATCCTTTAGACGTGCGTCAAAGAATGCTTTGGACATCTGAGCGCTATAAAGAGAAGATTTTTTTTAAATCCTCGTGCATGATCTCTCTGCCCTTTAAACCTCTGATGTAATGGCACACACACACACACACACACACACAATGCAGCAATGAAGGTTTGGTTGGTGTGCTGGTCACAATTTATGGTTCCCAAATCTATAAATAAAAATAGAACTGCAGGTAACAAAATGGACTAGTTCAGCCCTAGCCTTGAGGTTCTTCTAGTATACTAAACATCTATAAAGTGGACAGATTGGTTGGATTTGATACAGTGGAATAAGTTAGCTTTTCCTTTTTTCGTTAACTGTACATCATCTCGTCATCACCTCAATCCTGTCAACTGCCAGATTTAGTAGGGTGGAACTTGCCACCCCAGGCACCCCCATGGACACACCCCTGTTCATAGATGTGTATAATTGTAAAAACAAACAAACACACAATGTAATGGGTACTTTGTGATAACTGTCAACCTACAGCATTCCTACATGAGTGTAAAACCACAAGCATACCGTTGCATTCTGCACAACTGTCAGTGTTTGGCTAATTAGCATGAGGTGGCATTCATTGCATTGTTGGTCTTCGATTTTAGACTGCTTCCGGCTAATTTCTGACCAATCAGGGCATATCTTCCTTGATTGGTTCAGGGAATCCATCTTGCCTGTCGATCACATATAGGGTTATCTTACCTACAGCATCTTTAACTGTCAAAGCACATGTTTGGCTAATTAGCTTGAGGCCGAGTCTTTCTTGCTTAAACGAGTAGTGTCAGTTTAACACATTGACAGCACATCCCTTGAAGACATGGGTTAACAGCAGATGACATACACTGTGTCTGTGAACAGCTGGATAAACACTGTTGTCTGGCTCTGGGTGCTCAAAACCTCAAGTAAATATTGTCTGATTGTACTATTCATATACAGTCCATATGGACTACATGCATGGCTTTTTTGGTTACTTATGTAGTGGGCTCAACTTTTTTTTTGCTTGTGCATATATTTAATTCAATTTAGGATCGTTTTCCACAAACAAATCATTTTCCTCTTAAAAATAATGTGCAGATGAGGTTGTGTCATTAGCTGATTGGCTATTAGCTGGAACATGCTCTGCTGAGTATAAAGCAGCGATTGGCAACAGCTGGCATGTTATTATATTATCATCCAGTCCCATTACGAGAGACAACAGCTATCAGGAACTGGTGGTGCACACTTGTGGTCGTCTCCTCAGGCTCCGAACAACATGATCCACTTCTATAATGCCTGCCCTTATCAGTGAATCATGTACGCTATCATACAGTATCATTTTAATGATCAAGCTATTTAATGGCCCAATACTTAGCTTATACTATGCCTATGTATGGTTGACCGTGTGGTTGTTGTCTGTGCAGACGCATCTCACAACATGTTCCCTGTAAACCACGTGTGAGCGAATGCAAAAACAACAAGGGGCTCTAAAGTGAAACAGGGATAAATACATTGACAAGTACGTGGGCGGGTATTTGTACACATTTGCGGTGAGTACATGGAAGGAGGGCAGAACTGGTTGGACGATTGTTTGAAAAGCAGGTCAAAGACTTCAGGGGTTCAAGACGGAGCGTTTTGCCAACAAAAGCAGCAGGTCGCGATGCTAATACGACACGCTGTGTGTGGGAAGACCAAACATTTTGATCGCATTATAATGAAGGTTAAATAGAGGTGGACTCCCACCAGTTTTAGAGACTAATTTATCAGTGTTTGCAGAATGTTGTTGTTGTCTGCACTCAACAGCACTCAACGGTGTGTGCAACGCTATGTCAGACACGCGCAAAATAGCAGCACAGTGTAACAGATAGAAGAGTGGCACCTTGTTTCACTGTGAGGAATGTCCTCCCTGTTCAGATGCAGCCGTCCACGCATTCATCCGTGACTCTGGAGGACTTCTTCCTGTTTCTCTCATTCTGTCTCGGTCAGTCGCCTGCCGTCTCTGTGCCTCTTTATCACTGTGTCCCCATCTCTGTCTTAAATGTATTGTTTACTTTCTCTCTCCTGGCCACTGAAGTGGAAGCTAGAGCCAGCATGTCCCCCCAATGCGTTCATCTCTAAAGAAACTCCACTGTCTTCATTGGTTCGAGAATAGTTGAGGGGTCAGGCCCACATGAAACATCTCCGGCCATCTTTAATCAGATACCAACTCACACCTGAGTATAAAAAAAAAAGAAATAAAAAAGTAATTAGCATCCCATCGGGGGGTTTGCGAGCAAGGCCGGAACAAGCCGAGGGAATTCTGCAAACCGCAGTTCAAAGCAATGTTAAGTGTACGATTCAACCGGTAAAAATAGCATTGGAACAGAACAACTTCCTGTGTTCCCTCACTCCCCTGGCATTGATTTGAGTCCCATGTGCCTCACGTCCCTCGCGGTTCCCCAGAGCAATCAGGGTAAAGTGGATGAGCCCGATATGAATGCAGCCAGAACAGTAGAGCCACACAATGGACACAATGAACTAATTATGGGCAGGCATACAGATCCAAGTGGGTCCATATCTCTTTGATCACCGCTCATCAAAGGTTCAGGTATATTTAGGGTAGATAGTCATGGAATTCAGAAGCATTTCTTAATTGCAACCACTCCAATGTTGATAATCCACACATCCAAATGTGGAGGCTTGCAAATCAGTGTTTCAGGAGATAATCCTTTTGCTGTGCAACAGGACAGCTTTTTTGGGTATATTTTTAAAATGCTTTGGCTTAAACCGAACCTGTCGTTTTAATGTGTGTATGTATAGTATATCTGCATACATTCATGCCAGTGTTAATGTGTGTGCTTGTACATGAAGTAATTGTCATGGGATACATGCCCAGGGGGACTTG
>OMNR01041154.1:2173-14536 GCA_900303205.1 Mora moro
ATTTTTTTTTGGGGGGGGGGGGGGTGTGCTTCAAAGTTGAAATTATTTCAACTTTGACCCAGTGTGTGTGTGACGTAAGGCACCAACTAGTAGATTTGCAGTACAGTCCAAAAACACAGATGTTATGTTTTAAGCTGTGGGTGATTGTGTGCGTTTTAAACTGGCCGCGCGCGAGAACACAACGACCGACCTAACGACGCGCACGGTCTCAAGTGAACGCACTTTGAGCTATCTGACAAGAATGTGACACGTCCAGTGAGGAGTGACACGTCCATTGAGGAGTGACACGTCCAGTGTGGAGTGACACGTCCCGTGAGGAGTGACACATCCAGTGAGGAGTAATACAGCTTCATAGCTTGTGAGATTTGTAGTTACCTATTTAGTTCTATTTAGTAGGGCTATCCCCACCACTATCTCTATTAGTGATGCAGCGATCACCGAATCATTACCGTCCGACATACGGCCTAAACATGTGATCGGTGATCGGCCGACCAACTTGAACTTGCAGGAGCCGATCGTGTGACTCTTCCACTATCGTCCACAATATAGTAATAGGTTTTATATAGGTCTGTGTTTTAAAGGAATTTGTGAAAAAAGGAACAATTCTAGCCTATATTTCACTTAAAAAATCGGTATAGGCCTAAAAAACCTGTTGGGTGCATCCCTAATCTCTACATCTGCATATTCCTCAACTGAGCTGCATACAGTTCAGATAAACCGCTTCAACCAATCCTGAAATCTGTTCATGTAATGGAACCAACCGCAGCCACACCTGGAGGTTTATTGGTCTCTCTTACTCCACTGTTGGCATGTAATTGAACAAAGATGCACAGACATCAGGAGCAGTCATCTCCACCACCACCTCCTCTTCTTCATCATCATCATCATCATCATCATCATCCCCACAGGGTCGCCATGGAAACCACCATCACATGCCCACACGCTGCCATTCTTACTGCCAAAGCCCTGCCACAAACATTTTTTTTTCATGATGTTGAACAATCTGATGAAACGGTAACCCTCAGTTCAGACCGGCAGCTTGAGGGTACCTGTCGCTCTGCTAGATCACAAGGGATTGCATTGTCACCACAATGTGGTGCCGACAGTGTATCTATTATAGCAACTAAGTACGACAATAGCTTGCCAAACTTTAGAGACTACCGCCATAAACAACTGAATGGTTGCGCACAGTAAAAGGATTTTTTTTCATTTAGCGTAGATTTTAAAATGTAGGCTACGTGTGTGTGTACACCATGGTGCACGCGTACAGGACAACATTTCGGACGGACGTTCTCGAGCCTGCCCTCTCATTGGCTGCCGCTGTGGACAAGTTGACCGTCAACGTTGGCAGAGCGTTGGTCCGCATCAGGAATGTATTGAGTCTCCCTGCCCCCCCCCCCCAAGCTGCCCGTCTGAACGCGTAACGGTGTGCTGTCTGCATGCGGGTGAAAATGAATATGTTTGTATTCTTACCGTCTGGGTCACAGAGTTTCTTAAGAGCGCGACACATTGGTGCTTTGATTCGCAGGTTCCTGCCTTTGGAGCGCACCGTCGTGGCCCTGTTCAAACAACACAAGAACAGCACACAGCCGCTGTTTACTCTCAAGCCCTCGCACTTCTCGCTGGGGGAGTTCCTTGTCTTTTGCAAAGAAAGTCCTGAAAACAGTCAGGAGTAATGACTTTCACAGTAATGAAAGGCATACCATTGCATATATGCAACACAATACCACCACACAAACAGAACTTGATGGCATATTACATGACACATGTGTGTCATGTAATATGTAATATGTGTTAAGTTGTGAACTTGACAATAACAAGCATATACAGGTCAGCGTTCACCAGACATCAGCAGGTCTTGCAGTGTGCATCCGGTCTTCATTAGGACTGCATGTAGAAGTGAGGATTTACCTGGCAATGATGTATACATGTGTATCTCACACACACACACACACACACACACACACACACACACACACTCACACTCTTCCGACTTACCCCTGTTGGATAAGCTCGTTGAGCTTCGTCACATTCTTATCATCCATGACTGTGGGAGAGAGACAGAGAGAGAGAGACAGAGACAGAGAGAGAGAGAGTGAGGGAAAAGTAAACAACAAAACCCGTGTGTCGGGAACAACTGATCCCCCGTGTCTAGCGGCATCGTGCACAGGGCTCTAATAACTTCCCATGTGTACAGTTCGTCACTTACGTCCTCCCACTTTCTTGCGCAGCTCGGCGTAGCAGATGAGGCCATACAGCTCCTGAGAGGACTTCTTCAGCACTCGAGTGTACACTGCAGACAGATGTCATTTTATACATATATTATATCCTCCCAATTCAAAAGATGCACCAAGAGGGGTTCTCGTGCTGTTTTCCCAGTGCAACACAACATACGACATTGTGTTTCGCAAAGAAATGGTCCAATAGTCAAAGTGCACTTCCTTTCTACAGCTCTTTATCACGGTCATAAAAATTTCTTCACGAGGCCCCCGTTCCACTGACGGCACCCCTATAACCCTTATCGGTTTTAACAAGCACCAGGAGAACCTGATGCTATTATTATGTGAACTTAACTCGATCTGATCATTTCGACCTTCTCCAGTGTGATTTGCTTTCTGATAAAACTTTATTACTTAAACAGTGGTCCCTGGGAAAAACCCTCCTAATATTAAACAAGGACTCACCGTTGGCGAAATCGATATGTTTGGAGATCTTGTGCCAGGTGCGGTAATAGAAATGGCGAACTTGCTCCTTGTTCTTCACCATGTTGGCCGGCTTGCCCCTCTTCTTGTACTTCATAGCGATGTTGTTCTGGATGGCCTCAAAGTCCTTCCCATGCTGGGAGAGGAAGGGGGACAACATCAGACAGGCAACCTCAAAGTTTTCCAGTTCCAAGTTTTGTTTGACCATTGTCTTGTGACCAAGACCATTGTACTTTCCCTAAAACTAGAGGCAGAGGAAGTTAACAAATACACCCGGACATGGTATTGGCAGATACAATCTGTTCTGACATATTAAGGCAGATATGTTAAGAGAATACATGATTTAATAAATTGGAAGGCTGGAAGGACTACTTTCGAGTTTTGTTCTTGTTTTAAGAATTCTTTGAACAAAAGCGGAAGTCCAAGCCACTGAAGGTGAGCCAAGACAGGCAAGACTAGTTGGCAAGAGAAAAGCATCGTCACAACGGGAATGTCAGCAATAATAAAAGCTTTACTTTGGCCTTATCCTTTAAGGCTTGTAAGCTCCATAACTGTATCAGTCCTGCTGCAGAACACAGAAGCGCATCACATGCCCTAAGCACTTGGTCTAGTAAAGGATCTGAAATAATGCTGCCTAGTAGTCTAGGACATAATTTATGAACCAATCATTCTCGTTTTATGTGTCATTTATGTGTCATTGTGCAGAAATGATACATGATACGTACATATATTGTATATAAGTGAATCTACGATGCAGTCATTGCTGCAGACATTAGTGAAAGAGACACAGTACTTTACTAGTACTATAGCAACAATCACAGCACTTGCTGCACTGGTGTGCAGACGGCAAGGTTACAGGACCAGAATTCGTATGGCGGGGCCAGGCGGCACAGTGCAACCTGTACGGCGCGACCTACAGGGATGTACAGCGCTGCGGCCTACCTCGTACAGCCCCTCGAAGAAGCTGTTTTTGTCCTCGGCGCTCCAGGACTCCCACTGGCGGCGCGCTCTCTTCTGGTTCCCCGCCTGCTCCTCTTTGTCGGCAGGGCCCTGTCCCCTGGACGCCTTGGACACCCCGCCGGCCACCCCCCCCGCCGCAGAACCAGACTGCCCCGCGGCGCCCTGGGAGGAGGAGCCGCCCTCTGCACCTGTGGCAGATGCACACGCAAGAACGCACACGAAGACGTCACAAACTGAACTGTCTGCGAGATGCACTTGCCGTGAGAAAAATGTAAACACACCATCCCACAATGTTTTGTTTAACATGGACTGTAAATGTAGGAGGAAAAAGTAGTAGTAGGAAGTAGTAGGAAAATAAAACTTGAACAATATAAATAAGGTTGAATAAAAATGTGTAGTTTATAATAATTTTTAAAGAAGATTGCACATTAAAAATAACCCATATTTGAAATGTTCCTCTTGCCACGGGAGGCCCTGCCCCTTCAAAAGAACTACTACTATCTGACCAAGATATTTAGGATACATAGAAAATAAATACACACACAGCCAAACCTATTACTGTGCACACGGACAGAGTCCGCCCTTTCGTGGTTCAGATCTGGCAAGAAGTTTGAGAGAGAAAACAGGGTCTATACGGTTGGTTCTTTAGCATCATGGTCCAAAAATGTGCACTGATCCAAAAACAACTTGCGAGGTGGCCCTCAATAGCCACAACACAAACCACAATACCAGGAGGCATCAGCCGTAAACCAGCCAGGGGCACACTCTTTTACAACAAGGCCATCACTCTGGAAAATAAACTTGTACTTTTTATCTGCAGAAACCATGTATTACAGAATCTGGCCTCAATACTACATCAAAATGGATGTGTCACCTCAAAAGAAACAACGCCTCAACATACACCCAACCCTTGGCCAACCGACATACAAACAAGAATGAAATAATCGCTCTTCCCTCACTTCAAACATAAAACTAACGACCCACAGCGAAAAACACAACCACAACCACCAGAGACTGAACTAAATTCAAGATGAGGCAGTAGGCATGCATAGTACAGAAGGCATCATGAAGCTAGTTAGATGTATTAGTTCAGTAGCTTCTATCACAGACATTTAAGCACTCCCCAGGGCCACAAGCCTCTGTGTTGTCATTACAACCAACACACTACACACACACACAACAACAACACCACGGATAAGCAAACCTTTAAAACCACTACCAATAGTGTAACAACATACTGCTTTTTTAGAAATAGAATAGTAGATATGTCCATGCAGACAGCTATTGTTTGTTTCAGTCTGCTAAAGCGACTTTGTCACTGGACTCCAATCCAACCTTAAAGACAAAGACAACACGTGAGCTCCGTCACAACATCATCTGGGGTCACCTGAGTTCACATTGCGTTCACATGCTAAGGTGCTTGCTCTTGTACAGAGAAAAGCTACATGTATGTTTTTCCGCAGTGAAGTTCAGAGGCAAAGTTGTGAGAAACCAGCGAGTGAGAGAAGAGAGAAGAGACAGATGTTCTAAGGTCTGCAGGTATACATGTTCCCTTACAAAAAAGGTAGATGTACAAAGGTGCATGGCCATTAAATAAATGTATGCATGCATACATACATACATACATACATACATACATACATACATACATACATACATACATACATAAGCGAGAGAAGATAGTACCGGAGACTACATGGCCTATATTTGAGTGATAATATGATATTATTAACCTAATAGTACAATGCAAAAGTAAATCAAAGATCAGGGGGATTGGTTAAATTAATTATATTGGGTGACTAATTTGCAACGATTATGTTTAGTAATATGACAGATCATAGTTTCGAGTCTAGGTTAATTCTCGCCTGACATGAGAGCTTTGACTGCCAAGAGAATAAAAAACTGACTACCACTCATACTTTGTCCTTGACTTCAATGGCAGAAGTTTTTTTTACTTAATTGCACTACATATTGCAATGTTACATATGAGTGGTTTAGGGCCAGATAGCAGTCAAGAGACTCACCACTGACAAGTTATTTAGTAAATTAATTCTTGAGATGAAACAAAAAAGTGTCAGTACAAAATGAGCAAACAAACTGTGCATGTATATTGTTCAATATAGATGGTGCACATTCTAGTCATAAAAAATGCCAGACCGTTCAGACCGAGGACAGTGACAAGAGATCATCTGGATTATGATGATATTCTTAAATCCTACAAAGTCTACAATGTGTTTAGGGAAACACAATTTGTTCCTTGTATTTCTAAATAAAAAGTAATAAAATAATAAGCAAAATGTTCATCTTTGACATTCCCTGCAAGTGGTTAAAGTCTCCCCCAATTCAGGTATTGTGTATCACAATGCTTTGGCAATTTCCTAAGTGGTTATAATTGGGCAAATAGCGAGCTGACAGATTAATAAATCATACGAAACACGAAGTATGCTCGTAAATTCACTTCCATGTCCTCGAACTATGTATATCTAAAATTGCCTTAAACGGTGAGCCCAATCCATTAAGGCAAACAGAACAGTTCTCAAAACAAATCAGCCGACGCAGAACATATCACACCACACACGGCCGCAGCTAATCCCAGTCTGCGATACAATTCATTGTATAAAAAAAATCAATGTGTGTCACTACAGGGAGACAGAAAATGTAGACCCGGGATTAGCGATTGATCACAAGTGGTTACCTTTCGATTTTGCCCCGCCATGCCCATTGACGGCAGACCCGACGGAATCCTTCCGGATCCGCTTGCTCGGAGGACGAACGCTCGATCGAAGAAAATGATGCTGATCATTACTTGGGGGAGTTGGTTCTGTCGAAGTTAGCGGCTGCTGCGCTGCGCCGGGTGCGGGCTGGTTCGATACCGGGGCGGGGAGGACCGGTGCCGAACCGGGGCTGCCAGTAGTTGATGGATTAAGAATTTCCACTCCGTCTCCCTTTGTATTGCGTTCCTCGCTCCCCTGGTCTCCGTTCTCCTCCTCGTCACAACCTTCAGGCTTTCGGGACGAATTCCTCCTTCCATCGACACCGATCCCCTCCCTCGGGCCCAATGTCATTCTGATACGACACAATCAAAGAAATAATGTCACATTAAAATGGGAAGAGTGCGCAAAATTAACTTATAAAGACGACGTTCTCTTCCACTCAACATGGCCGCCGCTGTTTGTTTCAAATCCTTCTCCATCCCAACAAAACACCGAATATATATTTGTCATTATTGCATGTGTATTAAGTGTTGAATACAGTCTGGAAACCGCCCGGTGTGTTAAGCTAGTTGTCTTTATGTTCGACACTATGACATTTGTGACAGAAATTAAACTAAATTCAAAAGCGAGCGCCTTTCAGTTTAGCGCCTTGCAGAAACGACAACGAAACCTCCAACGCGTTCGACCTTTAAATAAAGTGCTTCTTTCAACAGCAATTTTACCCATTCTCATGCTCCTCGGTAGCAGATGATGTCTTCTTTCTCTTCACCATGGATCCGACGGGTTTGATTGGCAAAAATCGATCAAATTGGGCATAATAGGGACGCAGACGATCTCGCCGTTTCGACCCTTTCCACGCTCCTACCTTGACTGGCTCAACTCTGCGCAGTTCGACTATTCTCTATCAGCAACATTACTCAATGAAGTCAATGCTTCTCCAGAAGAACACTTTATGATACATGCGTGTGATTGTGTCTGATGTGATGCATTAGCTGTGGAAAATCCACTAGATTTGATTTTGCAAAAAAACTTTACATCTTTCTTTATTTTAATTATAGAGATTATCTTGTCTGCACTGGGGGGGACCTGCTTTGCCACACCGTCCGCATGAGAAACGTTGTTTTTATAACACGTCATTTGGCAGTTACAATATCAAGTCGTGACAGTCATCATACAATCAATGATTTAAGTACAATGAATATCACAACGTGGTCCACTGTTTAGGCAGCCCTTTTGATCTTGCACAATAGAAACGTATAAAGAAATGATAGTATCCTATCTTTGGAGACTTCGACAGCGGTGTGAAACATATAGCCCACAATGTCCGCTTCACTGTCATTAAACGGTGCAATACTTTTATCAGATTTAAGGCAAAGACGTTTGGATGAAATGATATAAATAAATACAATATACACGAAATACCGCATTGAGGTACAACTTAAAAGGGAAAGGCGTAACTTAGGCAACCCTTTATCTATCTATCTAACCATTATCCTAATCGAAACTGATTAATAACAGCATAACATATTTGTGTAAAACTAAGAATACATTACAATACGTGTAAATATAACAAGTCTGATTTATATCTATATCTATGTGGATTTTGAAGACTTGATTGACTTTGATTGTTTGAACACTGCTTACAAACGGGTGCTTACAAGTACAACTGCGTGCATTATTGATACCAAATGATTGAGGAGTTTCATATATACACATATATATATAACTTATATAATAAGTAACTTAACAAAGGAATGTTTCTGGGCATAGAGTCATAGTGTTACACGTTACAAGTTCGGCAAACACACTTGTATTGTTATACTGTGCTTGAATACTCGATAGTAGGTCTATAATAACTCCTAAGTATAACAATAACTCCTGATCGAATAGCATGCATTGCAAACTATTCAAAAACAACTGCTTCTTAGCTTGTGCCAGCTAGCTATGGCACCGACACCAATATGTGAACCGTTACTTCTTGTACAATAATAATTAGTTGCATGAATACATTTTTTCAGCACACAGTAAGCTCGGTAAGGGTGTAAAAGATACAATACAACGTTACCTTTCGTGCACGTCTGTATGAGTTTACACACTTCTCGAAACATATGTTGCACTAAATTGACAGCCACTCTCGGTCCCTGGTCGCTGGCGCCTCACTGACAGTTCCCGCAAAGCCGCACTGCACGCGTTTCAGCACGCCCTCGCCGACTCAAAAACAAACCCCGCGATTGGTCAGAAAACATCCGCGAGCGACCACTCCGGATGATTGACAAGTACAGCAGTCCAATCGCCGAGAAGAGAGGGAATTCGCATGTGGCCAATTGTTGTCCCCCTCGCACGTTCCGATGATCAATATATAGATGCGTGTTTAACGAAATATTACAACGTCTGTTTTCTAGAACATTAGCAAACAACGCACAGCCTAATTACAAAAATAAGCATTCGTCGCCACTAGTGAGTATTTGGTTAGTTACACGAAGGGGGTGGGTCCGAAACAAATGGGTGGCACCTATTGAATGATTGGCATTGAAATGGGCAAATCACAGCCGCCGCATGTACCCCTCCAACTCAGATACACGCGTGCTATTGGACAGCGGTGGTTTCGACCAGTTAGACTCCGCTACGTCAGAGTGGGGGCGGGCTTACATGAGCTTCGCCGACATACACGCAAGCAAGAAATAATTGGCAGTTTTGTCCAGCTGGCTGGCTAAAGAAGTTGTCTGCGGAGTTCTGTTGACTCACTATATAGCCACAATGACTTCGACCAACATGTTTCAAGGATTGGACAACGCTGCAAAACCAAGTTCAAGGTAACGGTTGTTCCACCAAGCCATGTATTTAGGTCGACGCACAAGCGAAACGCAGTAGTTTAGCAGCCGCTCGGGCTAATTTAGCTAAGTCGCCCTGTTAACTTGGCTCATAACATTAGCTCTAGTTTTGAGACTTTAAACTGTCACACGACAACGCCTTTCCTTTCGGGCTATTTTCTTTAGTCTTTGGAATATTTGGTACACAATGTGGTGGCTTTCATTTTGGAGACATTATCGTGAGCTTTGAATGGTAGGCTACCTAAAACTAGGTCGAGTTAGCCCTTTCTGCTAGCCGACCAGGCGTTGCCTCTTGAGCCTGCGGAAGTGTGAAAGTCCGACAGGGCTCCGCACGCAGCTTGCCAAGAGTGGCGCTGCGGCTCAAGGAGAGGGCAATCTTCCCTTTGTCTGCGAAACCGCCCGTCAACGGACTTGGATAACACGGCGCCCGTGTTATCTGATTAAATGATAATCTTGTCATTTGACATTGTGGGTTACGTCCTCTTGCGTCTTTATTAACTAAACTAAATGTGTCTCCTGCGCTGTGAAAGAAATATGCTGTTCTGTGTGTACCTTTATATGGGACCAAGCTGTATTGTTTATTTAGTATTCTGTTTGGGCCAAAATTGAAAGTTTACCAAACATAATATAATCAAAGTGCATATGTACAATGAGGGACTTGTAGATGGTGTTTTTTGCATTAGGGCTACAATAATAACACAATTGTGTTAATCTTACTGTCAGACAGGTGCGGACACGTCCATCATGCTATAGCAAACTAATAACAGACTGCATTCAGAGATTTTTCAGCAAACTACTTTAATATTTGTGAGACGACAACAAATGGGCAAACTGCGGGAAGAATGTTAGAAGGCAGCACATCAACAGGGGAATGCTGACAGGGAGGCAAACTTTGCAAGCTGGATATTACATAACATAAGTTAAATATTTTCTCCTCCAATTCCCTGCAGAGTTCTGCGGCCTCCGGGCGGTGCCTCCAGCAACCTTTTTGGTGGCTATGAGGAAGACGCCGCACCAACGAGAAGATCCAACAAGATGGCCTCCACTATCTTTGGTCCAGCAGACGAGCCTCGAGAGGCGGCCGCCAAGCGCTCCAACCCCCCAGGTAGGTGAAGCCAGTCCAGGCCTCGGAGATGAATACAATGCAGCAGAGTGTTTTTCACTGCAAGATGACGGATATAACTCCCTCTGTTCCGTCTAACTTTATGGTCTCTGTGAACCGAATAAAGGCTGGCCTGTCAAAGCCTCCACAGGGACCTGGGTGTGAAAACTGTCAGTTTGTTGTGATCGTTTCTGTTCCATGAACTGCCTCAATCCTGCCCCAGTCCTCAAGATTTAAAGAAGCCTGTTGAAAAATGTTCTTCTGTATTGCCAGTGGTTTATTCATTTACTTTGTATTTACTGCATGTTGCAGTCACTTCATGTTCATCTCATTCATTCATATTCATTTATGTGAATATCTAAATGGGGACTCTGATGTGCCCTGGCAAGCCTCTGATGAGTTCCACTTGATTGTTCCTGTGGGGACATGACCCTCCACATGCATGCAACCCATCTGATTTTTTGGGCTCTGGGCAGCCCGGTGAAAGACTACAGTGCTTGACTAGTTCTGTCCCGTTTTCCTGTGGCCACGGTACATTCCAGCCAAGGATGCCGTTCCTAAGCTCCCCATCTTGGCTCTTATTCTGTGTTTGCATAGGTGGGAAGACCAGTGGCATATTCGGGGGAAATGAAGCACCAGCTCAACAGCCAAGACCGATGCCTCCAGGTGGACCAACCAGCAACATCTTTGGAGGAGCAGAGCCGGGCAAGGCCCAAAGCCCCAGCCGAAGCCACCCTAATAAACCAAAGGTAAAACAAGTTTTGTGCAGCTCCACATTTCACGCCTATAGCATGTGTATGACATTAGGGTCTGGGAGATATTTTTGTATTTTAATGTTTATTGGTTTGGCTTTTGAATCGAATTCACTGCCAATTACTGTTTGCCTGTTAGTGGTTTTTTTTGTTGTTGCAAAAATGTGAATGGAATTGAGCTTGGAATAGCAACAATGTACTCCCATAAGTAAATCAATTACTCTAATGGACATTTTTCTTAGCCATACAACCTTTTATACAAAACCCGTAGTCATTGTAGGAATGAAATGGAGATACTTGTGTCAATCTCTTGTACGGTAATTGGATCAATAGTGATGTGTTGACGGCTAACATGGCTGGTTTAGCATGCATTCATCAAGCTGGGCAGATGTGAAACTGTGGTTAGCGTTTAGGTTGGTCGTTATTTATTTGGATGCCATTGGCCTGTATGTGTTAGGGCGTTTACTCCCACGCTTCCCAGCACTAGGTTAACGAGATGTATTCCATTTGAATATGATTCCTCGGGTAATGGCTGTGACTAGCAAAAACTATAAATAGAAAATAACTTGTCCTGCAAGTTAACACATTCATAACTCACTTGACTAGTTATTCAGCTAATGTGTTTTTTATTTGTATTTTGACAGGACAATTTTAGCGTGAAGCCTGAACTGGAACCACCAGGTAAATGACTGATTATTTGGTATCGACTTTAGACTGAATTTAGATATTTTTTTAAACACATTTTGTCTTTTTTTATCTATTTTTTTTACATACTAAATCTATGAAGCTAAATATATGAACTAAATGCACTGAAAGCTAAATACATTAACCAAATGCATGCATGCAAAGACAAGACAAGGCGCTGCCCTGTCTGTTTTACGAATCTCTTCCATGGGTCTTATGGTTATCACGTTGGAAGATACGACTTGCATGCTATGGATATACATGAAAGGCACATGTATATTAGAAGTTATTCTAAGGGTAACCCTGCCCCTCCAGTAGCTCCCCAACCCAAGGAGAGCCCAGCTGAGGTGAAAGAGGAGCCCGTCTCGCCACCACCTGCTTCACCTGTTAAGGTGGAGGCTGTTGTCCCTCCGGCCACTCCAGAGCCAGCCCCAGAGCCCGCAACATCCTGTCCCGACGACGATTTCGGAAAGAACCACGAGCCCCACCTGGGACCCAAGCCTCGCTCACACAACAGGGTCCTCAACCCCCCCGGAGGGAAGTCCAGTGTGGTCTTCTACTGAACTCCTCCAACATGCAATACCACCCTCCTTATTTTCAGTTGGCACCCCCCCCCCC
>OMNR01041272.1:0-12698 GCA_900303205.1 Mora moro
GTAAAGGGAGAGGGAGAGGGAGAGGTGGAGGGAGAGGGAGAGGAGAGGGAGGGGAGAGGTAAAGGGAGAGGGGGAGGGAGGGGGAGAGGTAAAGGGAGAGAGGTAAAGGGAGAGGGACGCAGCCAGCCAGGAGATGTAAATATTATCGTTGTAAAAGAGGAGCAGGTCTAAGTTAAGATGCTTGGTCAGCACTCTGCAGGAGAGGGAAGACATCATCAGATTACTGACGGCTTCTGATTGATTGCCGCAGTGGGTCTGTAAAAAAAAACATATACCTTCGGCCAATGAGTTGCAGAATTTTTGCGAGAGTAATATATGCAACTAATAATTCAATAGTGTCTTGCGCAGAGATGAAACACAGTGACGTATTTAGTACGATAGTACAACTTAATAAAAAGCTTGCTTACTTATATGGGAACAGCATAACTCTATATGTTGGTTAAGGCTACGCTGAGGAGCACAACGCTGCACAGCTCCTGAGAAGGGATGCACCGACCACTAAAGGAATGTCCACCGAGTGACAGTCAGAATGTCTGTCCTGCTTCTGCCAGTGTGGGTAGCCCACGGCCCGGGACTGTGGATAAATGCAGCGTTGTGTTGTGAATGAGAAGCCCTTTGTATGCGACTACGTTCCCCACGTCGTAACAGAAGACGCTGCATGGCAGACGACAAACCGCAAGATAGGTAGGTGGGCTGGCACTGGATAAGTTACACAATTATCCAACCGCTATTCTACCGATCATGTCAAGAGTGACGTGAGGGTTGTGTATTTCATTGTGTCTTTAGCGCCACTCGGAATTGTATTTTAAAAGGAAATCCATTCATTATTTGAAAGAAAATGGCTACCCTAAATTTAAATCAAAATGGAATTGCACATTTTCTCCCCCAAATTGTGGTGATGGAGTCCCTTCTGTTGGAACAACAACATTGAACAAACAGGTAGCTTTTGGACACACAGCATCCAGAAGTTACGAGTTCTCACCAGCAGCTCCACTCCAAACCACACTCCCGAGATGGCCCTGTCGGGGAGCAGTGAGCCCTTGAAGCGCACGACCCCAGGCAGGGGGTTGTCGTCCGTGCGCAGCTGAACGTGCACCTTGGAGCCGCAGTCGATGATGCGGGCGCGCTCCAGCCGCGAGCTGTTGCAAAGCAGGGCGTAGCGCTCCTCGCAGTTGGTGATGGGGAACAGCATCTCGGCGAGCTTCTCGTCCAGCTCCAGGACGTCCCGCTCGTCCAAGCTCAGCACCACGTTGGTCTGGTCCAGGATGCGCAGGCTCCTCTTGCCCTTGCTGGGGGGCAGCGTGCGCCCCAGGCTGTTGCGCTCCTGGCAGGCCTGGCCGAGACTGCCGCGGGGGATCCGTAGGGTCTTCTGGGGAGGCTTCTCCACCGCGCACTCCGTCACCACCATGTAGAAGCGCCAGTCCTCCCTGAAGCCCCCGCTGGGCTTCTCCTGGCTCCACAGGGCAGAGCTCATGGCTGCATGCTCCACGTCGGGTCTAACGCCAAGGCGAGCCTGACCTGGGGTCTGGATGGAAGAGCAACCCTTTAGGACAACCTCTCTGCCAGAGGACACCAGTAATAACTAAGTTATAACTATACTAATAACTAGTAGTAACTTCATTGAGGTGTTTTTGGATTTGTTTTGTTTATAAAAGCTTTAGGCCAAATCACACTAAATATTCCATTAAGGCTTTGATCATTCCTGCCTCATGTGTAAATCATTTTGACAAAATTGTCTACTAAATGCCTGAATGCAGCAGCAGGTCTAAATTAAGTAGGTGCACACAGTGACCTAAAGCAGATGTATAGCCGTGCTTACTCTACTGCCCAGACCAGCGTTAATGTAGTGAGCCTTTCAGTCACAAATTATTGTCTTCATACTTCCTGTAGACCAACCGACCATGTCATTAGTCATAAGTCTATTGCCTCTATATATTCACTAGATTTGGACAAAACACCACTGTACATTAACGATAAGCCACATTCAGCTTAAAAAATATATATCATCAACGTTAACTTTAATTCCCACACAAGAAAAGTATCTTTATTATAACCATGACCTCCAGTTTAAGGTCATTAAGGAATTGTAGCTGCCACCCTATCAAATAAAATAATTTATTTAACATTAGGCCTATCCAATGACAGGAACAAAAGCAACAGGAAGCAAGCAGTGGAAACAAACACGGGTCTTGATGCATGCTGCCACTTTCAAACTGTATTAATCCGTAAAAAGGACCAATATGTGGGCCTATATGTAGGGGGACTGAACCCTAGCACCAGGTTGTATCTCCCTCAAATATGTTGATTATGCGTGTTTTTGTCAATAATATTTGTACTTGTATTCTATCCTTGTGTTCTATTCTCTTTCTCAGATTACCTTGAGCATAGTAACGACAACAATGTCCCCCGGGATCAATAAGGAAATCTGAATTTGAATGATACCTCTAATACAGGGTGCTATGATGATGACGATGGTGATTAGACAACCCCATAGATGCCTGGTATGCTTGGTTTAGATTCGCCTGATGAAAATACTGTAAATATTGAACCAGATGCAGTAATCAGATACGAGGTACCATTAGGTAAACAATGATGTTGTTCGACAAGCCGTGCCAAGAACGACATTTAGTCTTTTAGTCTAACATTGATACGAGATGCTGGTCGTTTTTGACGTGACGTAAATTAATATACACACACATACACACATATATATATATATATATATATATATATATATATATATATATATATATATATATATACATACACACACATATATACATATATACATATATACATATATACACACACACACACACACACACACACACACACCTTAACACGTCCTTAAATACAGTATAGCAAGCTAGCTGGCTAAATGGCTACCCCCAGAGTGTGGGCAAAATGGTCCCCATTTACATTATAAGTAGCCGTGGTGCCTTTGGCGTTTTACCGTAACAACAAACATGTGAAGGTGTCAACGTTTTAACTGACACCCATGACAACACCGGCATATATTACGTGATGCCAGCCATGGCCTTACAAGGGGGACATGGCTAGCTAGCTAAACATTAACACGTTATGACACCAACGTCAGCGCTGGGGATCGCTCACCTCACGCGTGGTTCACTTTAGACACACGTTAGAAACCGTCGCAGTAGGCATGGTGCACAGATGGCTCATCCCAACAACGTGTCCCGTTGACGAAACGCTCTCACACGGGTAGGCTTGTGCCGGCGGTTAGCAGGCAGGCTAACTCCCCCCCCCCAACATACAGCAGGGCTAGCTTAGCGCCGGACTGGCGGATGAAACGGTGTGCAGACGGGGCTGACCACCAACTTCCCAACCAGAGAGAGACACAACAACAACAACAACAACATCCACGTCGGGCGAAACACGCGAAACAGAAACGACTACCAGTTGACAGTATGTACAGATGACGACTTAAACTAAACTAAACCCCCCCCCCTCTTCCGAGTTGGACGTGTCTGTGTGCTCGTCGTCACTCGGCACTGGCGCTTCACTTGTATCTCTCGGTTCTCCCCGGTCTGGTTATTCAAGAGCGTCTGTAGCGACGTACCGGCGCATCGGAGGGCGGATTTCCCCCCGTACAGCCAGGGGTAGCTGGGCTCGGTCAGTGCGTTAAAACCTTCACGCGTGGGGCGTTGCTTACATGTTTGCATACACCGCAGGGCATTGTGTGTGGGAACCCCAAACACGCGTACACCGGAGTGTCAGGTGTCAAGCCTTTACATCGTGTGCCTTAACGAGTGGGGAAGGGTAGGGGTGTCACTGTCGAGTCACTTATGGGCGAGACAAGTGTGGTTAAGTGTGGATGATGCTGGGGTCATGGCGTGAAGGTTAAATGGCATTGAGCAAAAACGTTGTGGTAGAAACTGTTCGCAGTACTCCGCCGGGCCTGTACAAAAAAAAGCATGTGCAACTATAATGGAGATGGGTGTGTAATGGGAAAAACACACACACACATATATAAGCCCTTTACCGTCCTCTCTATCTGACATGTAAAGCCCATAATTGGATGGCCGTGGATGCGGTTGCCAGGAGCAACGCAAGAGGTGGTACAGCTGGGGAAATCGGCTGTGGGCTATCTGCTCTGTTGCCTCTCCTCTGGGGTTTCTTGGTAAAAAAAAAAAAAAGCAGCAAGGGGGAAAAGACTCAACTAAGTTACATTTATTAATTATTGTCTCAACGGCCTAGTTTGTTCTACAACCTCGATCTATGTGCAACCTTTCACGCAATTACGTTTTAACTAGTGCTAGCAAAACCCCTGGCTTCTTGATGAAAAGGTTACAGTTCTAATGCCAGAAAATTCCTATGGACAAAATGTTGCATTTCTATGGTTCAACCATTAGATGGAGCTATTGCCTTAATGCAGGATCAGATAGTGGCGTCAGATTACTGGAACACAAAACATCTATTAAAAAATAGTAGTAATTTCCAACCAATCAGCATTCTTAATTAGTTCATATTGGCAGCTTTGTAACACCATACTTAAAAGTGATAAAAGGGTTATTATTTTTCATAAAAAAAGGTTTAGGGTTTAGGTTCCACATTTCTGATATATTGTTCAGCAGGTAGACATTCCTCTTCCCAGAGGAATGACACTATTTGACTGTGATTATACACATTAGACTTTACCCATGTCATCAACCAATGTGAATACCGGTGTACAACAGATAAGATAACACCAGTCTGGAATGAATGAATGGGCCGTCTTGTGTTGTGCTCATACAGTTGCCATTATGCAGTATATAAATCCCATGTCAGATCATCTAGCTTCTGGGTTAGGATGAGAGCCATGTCATGTTATTGTCGCCCATGTAAACTTTCAATTGAAGTAATACCAAAGTAATAATGTATGTGCAACAATAATAGGGGGTTCTCAGGGATATTGACTGCAGCAAGCGGTGATGTCTCGAAACCGAAAGATGATGGGATAATGTTCACTTTTCAGCCATGGGACCCACAGATACGTTACCAGCTCTGGGCTTAACATGTGGCTTTTGTGGACATGAAAGTAAGTTCTGCCTCATGTGGAATTTGTTAGGATCTATGTACTGTCGTTAAACACCGGCGTCACAGTATGTTACCCTGCCTGCCAAGTGCATTTTTAATGTGAACCTGTGACTATCAGTTCAAAATTCCTGGAGAGATCCAATTATTTTTGCTCTGACAAATTATCCTGCAAAATCTGACCCTCTATAATGCAATACTACAAAGTAAATCATTGTAAAGTGGTATGATCACTGCATGAGAGAGAGAGAAAGAGAGAGAGAGAGAGGAGAGATTGAGAGCGATTACCTGTCAAATCATTTTATCCGTTTTTGTTTCAATCCTGGTTTGTTTCAATATTGCTTTGTCTTAGTCATATTTGTCATTTTTATTCTCCTTGTTCCTTTGTTGTTTTTCTTATCATGTTCCTATTCTTCTCGCTCCGGGGACTGTTAACTGGCATACATAAGAAATCGCCTAGTGGTAGAAAGGGATAACGCTATAATACATGACCCTCTCTCAGCCTACTATCTAACCATCTCTGTTTTGTTTGAGAACTGCTGAACCTTGGTAATACTTGGTGAGAGCACCGGCTTCAAACACTATCACTTGATTGAATGGACACAATGGATATCAGTGGTTATTAGCCCCATAGCTATGGGTCAGTAGGTTAACATCGATTCGTATAGATTACTGATACCAATATGATAGGATCAGATCCAGTACATAAGAGAATCCATGTCCGTGCCGCTTGGGGGCAACCCGGAAGTTGTGTTCACCATTGCTTCGCCAAAACGTCCATTCCAAAGGTTAATTTAATATATACATTTTGTTTAACAAGATAATCATGACAAATGAATACCGTTTTTAAGGTTTTTGAAGCGTAAATGCAATCAATAAAGTAAAAGGCAGACGAAAAAGATTTTCAAAAGACTACTAAAATGATCAATATGGGGATTGTAGCCCTACAGGAAGTGATGCAATTAGCAGGTGACTTAGGGGTCAAGGACACTTTGGAGCCAGCTAGAAACCTGGTGTCTCTTTTATATGAAAGAGGGCCTCAAGGACATGTTAGATTATCAATTTGGGAGCTCTATCCCTATATAGAGTGACTCACAAAGCATCATCAAATGCTCCATCTCGTGATGTCTCACCCTGCAGCCCAGCTGTGTTTACGCACCTAAATGTACGTTTCTATGTAAGTCTCTATCTCCATCCCACTGGAAATGGGGAACTTAAAAATGGGGAACTTAATGCCCATTTACTACTATGTTGGAGGCCACGCCCCTTTTCGTGCCCTTTCGAGATCACTAGAGATAGCAAAATTCATACACATGTCCCCCTGGGTCCCAGTAATGACATATCCTATATTTGGATTTCTAGCCCAAACAGGATGTTTTTTAGCCTCTCAGAAAAGTTGGTTCATAAGTCTAATGGCCAAGGTTTTATCTCTTTCCTACTAATAGATTAATTTATAGCAACGCCTTTTATTTCCAATGCGTTTCTGTGAAGGATTTGGTTTTTTTTGATTTTTTGCTTTGTATAATAGTGTGTTTTTGTCTTCTGATGACCTCCCAACGACCATTTATCACTTCCTGTAGGGAAGTGATTATGTCCAATCTTGTGGACATAATAATGTACTTGATCCCTCTTTCATATAAAACAAACCCCAGGTCTAGCTCACACCCCTGTGTTGATCATTTTAGTCTTTTGAGAATCAATGTTACTTACTTTACTTTATTCGCAGCTACACTTCAAAAACCTTAAAAGCAGTTTAAGTGTATTACTTTGTCATGATTATCATTATATTAGCAATGGTGAACATAACTTCCGGGTTGCCCCACAAAAACATGACAGCTTACCGGAGGGTGACTAGGTGCATTGCTGCGGTAGCAAAGTGCCTAGTCTGTAGGAAATCCAAAGAAGAAGAAGAAATTTGTCATCCCTGGGGCATTCTAAAATCTACGTTTTTTGTTTGAACATCATCAAACAGTTACATAAAATAACACATAACATAACAGCTCAGATAACAACACAACGCAAAGACAATGATTCAAACAACATGCAAGCTACGTGGTTTCAGTGATAGAAGCGTCCATAGCAACCACCATAGCAATGATAGAAAACATTGCATTAATTGAATGAAGATTATGAAAATAACATGCACATTTCTCACGAGAAATATTATCAAAATGCATTTTAATGCCGAAACTATCTTAAAATATTGTATTTTCCACTGAGAATAAAAGGAATGTCAGCCATTTTGTTTTCGCGGACAGAAACTTGATAGTCACGTGACAGCTACGTGGTTTCAGCGATGGCAACATCCATAGCGACCACCATAGCAATGATAGAAAACGCTGCATTAACTGATAATGTTCAAAGCAGGTGGTGAGAGTGTACTGTACCATTTCAGTGAGCTGACCTGTGACCTCTGCAGAGGTCAACTACACAATCAGAAATAGAAAGTTATCAAAAAAAGAGAAATCAGTCGGGGACACTTTACAGCAGAACAGAGCTGGGTCGCATGAGGCAGAGACGACCACATGTGTCCTTATGCCACCATGGCACACGTTTCGGCATGCGTGTGCGTGTCGTCTGTCAGCATTTCATGGAGAGGAAGATTAAAGCGTACATCTGAGGGTCCCCTTCTTTGTTTGTGGCAAGGTCCTATGAAGGAGTCTGGTCTCCAGCGCCTGCCCGGGGGGGTCCAGGGTGCTGCGCTCTAGGTTTGGCACAGGAGCCCCCTGCTGAGCGGGCGCAGTCTGAGATGGGTCCTACTTGTTGGACATTCATTATCAAACTCTGTTTGCTCCTTTCATCTGCGGCTCTCTGCAGCACTCGACGTAAACTACAGAGGCACCTTGCAGCTTGACATCTCTTCATTCACTCTGTACCTTAAACAGCATGCTGCCACATCAAAGAGCCGCGGCTGTCTTTGATGTTACAAAAAGAAAGGGCGCCAATGATCTACTAAAAAGCCATGCAACTTTCAGGAGCTGGCTCCTAGTCCTTCCCCATCTCCAGAAGTCCAGCGATAGTTTCCAGAAGTCCAGTCCACAGGTAAGCATTAAAAAAGTTTGACTTGTTCAGTCCATTCTATGGACCAGAACATTCAACTTTCGATCTCAGGCTTTGCCTCCAAATAATGTGTCTTACACCTGTAAATCTGTAATACTTATTAACATGAAACAAAAAATAAAATGTGAAATTACATCGTCAGTCCTCACTTAAACAGTAATTAATTAATTAATTAAGGCACACCAACAGACATTAAAGCAACAGTTCTATGTTTTATGTATAGAGATGGCATCAATATGGTTCACACTACTTTCCAATGTTATCTGTGTAGCCGTAGCTGTCCACTGTCTAGTCCAATGACCTTGTTATTGGACTAGACAGTAGCTGCCCTAGCTGTCCACTGTCTAGTCCAATGACCTTGTCCCTTTAACCTCACACTACTTTGGTGTAATCAGGCAGTCCAATGTCTAAAATAAATTAATTCTGGCTTTCCAGTTACCAAAGGTTCTTCCCAATCTCTACCCCAATGACGCCTTTGAGGTATAGAAGTAAACTACTGTATCAAGCTGGCTATGGGAATACTGATTAACACTGGAAATAATTGAGGGTATAGCACATGGCACAAACGGTTTAAAGGCTTTCTCTTTAACACCGGTATATACACAGACATATGGCATACAAGATGAACACACGCACGCGCGCACACACGTACAAACACACATACAAGAACATTCTGTACAAGAGCCCATCTGGAATCAATCAAAACCAGTTCTTTCTCCTTTTATCCAATGTTTCAGCAATTTGCTTTGCTCCTCTCTTTCCGTTTCTGCGAATGACAAACGTGTCTTTGGCTTTTCTGTTTGCGGCAAACATTAACAGCAAATCTTGCACATTAGTCGTGGAATTAAAATGGATCGTTTTGGGGGAATGCTGATGCTGTGTTTAGTCTTAAACATCACAGCATGGTGACACACTGGAGTGCAGACAAACTACCTCTGATCAAGTGTGCAACGATGATGATGACAAACAGAAACAGGTTTTTTTCAATGGAGACATTCATAAATATGTTACTAGATGGAGATATCTATTAAATACATCTCAAACCAAAATATTTGACATGGAATCTGGGGTGTTTTGAGTTGTGCCGGTATGTTTGCAGCTAGGGGACCTGCTGTCCAAGCAAAGACATTGCAGGCCTTGAGATGAGTTGACTGCCTTCACACAGTAAACACCAGTTCACCACAGGGAACCAGTTTGCCTATACACTGCATACAGTATCATGTCGACGCGGGTTGGGAAATCTGCAAGCAAACATATCCGTGGAATAGCTAATATTTGACTTCACAACACCTGCGGGTACCACTGGAGGGGTGAACGAGCTAATGATAGCTCCATTATCACAGGGTTCCACCGACTGTAATGCCAACTGATTTGTAAGAAAGAGTCCTGTGTGAGGGTATATGAGAGAGGAAGGGAGTGGAGGCAGGATGGCCCCCTAATTATTGGTGGTCCCCCACAGCCAGAGGACTGGTGCTTTATCCTGATATCACTGACACTAGCTCAAGCATCCTTGACCAAGGCTACCCTAAACTTAAAGCATGGAACACACACCAACACAAAAAGAAAAAGAGATCATCTTCAAAAATGACAAATATAAAACATTAATTGGACAAAAGTGTGTATTGAGTGTATACAGCGTAGCCACAAGTTTTGATATAAACAAATGTTTTTATATTATTCATTTCCAAGTCGTATGTGGGATGCCTATTTATATATTTTTGCCCAATAAAGTGTAGTGGCTTTGATTATATTTTGAGTTTTAAGATGTGTTTCATTTGGAAAAGTAACACAGTTTGTGTTGTTCTGGTTAAATTCTGTGACATTAAAATGTTGTTGACATTTAAACTTTATAAGAATATGTTTGCAATGGTCACACAAAAAGAAGCAAATATGTTCTAATAGCCTAACAAACTGGGATAGGTTTGGCATTTTCCAGTGCTCAGAACACTGAACACATTATGTTTAACTTTAGTACATGTCTTGTCTGCCCAGGTTCTATCAAAGAAGAGACTCGTAGTCCTAATAAAGCAACTTGTTAACTCAAGGTCAAATAAATACATGAACAAATGCAAACCCTACAAAAATGACAAGTACACAGTCTTTGATGTGAAGAACTTGTTTTAGGCTATGTTCTATGATACAGATGATAGTGAAAGAGTAAATGGGCTGAATCTCCATAAACATCCCAGTGCCAGCATGTTTATGGTGATCGAGAGATTGTCCATGACAATTCAGTCCTAAACAATTGTCAATTTACCAAATATACTATAAGTGAGTGGAGAGCAAACGTCGACAGAGGAAAGTGACATTCACCGCAAATGATTACTGGGTCAGCCATATTGAACTCCAGCACTTTTGTCAGCTCGTTTCCTAATTCAATGGATTTGACAATAATTGGAGTGCTTTATTTTTACCCTTCTACCCACACATAAAAGGCTATGCCCAATTAGTTCTAATGCTCTTGTTTTCCCTCTGTCTCTTCATGCTCTTGTAGGCCAAGCCGGCATACTCCGATCATTTGCATTATCCAAAGCGAATCTGCTTTGAAGTTCTGAGATACTGTAAGAAAAAGGGCCCTACTTATCCTGCATGAAAAATGTTCAAAGCCCATAAATTCACTGGAACAGATGTACATTATCATTGGATTTGGTTTTTTTTTCTCCCCCTCTTTGCTTCTGTATTTGTAATAGACTACCTCATGTCCTTCTCATCCACAGCATTTAGCATCTCGCCACTACAGAGGCTTGCACCCTGCTGTGCCAAGCCCTACTTCAAAGCTCTCTGCCTATCTGCCCAAAACAAAGCCAAAAGAACACGTTATGGCAGCCTCTCATTTCCTCATATTTATGTCAACACTGGCGGCGTGAGAATGCGGTTTATTCCTCACCAACAGGACTCAGTAACCCACCCTGTTTTCCCAATAACACAAACACGCAGTTACAGAATATGTAATGAGGCCTGCTGAAGCCTTGCAAGGAACTCTAATCCATCTAATCAACACATTAATCACTTCCAAGGACAATCTCATCCCTGTGTCCCTGACTACTCCTGACGAAACACACGAGCTACACCGGCAGTCTTTCAACCTAAAGTGAATGCGGGTTTGTGGCAACAAATTGACCTCATTTACATGCTTATACTTAGCCAAACCTAACATTGCGTTTACAACAACCGTGTGTTTACCAAAGAGTGTAATTGTGAACAATTAAAGTGTGCTTCAGCTGATCGAAAGCGACCCTCAACATCCCCCTGAGTGATGAGCAAACCTCAGCTGAGACATCCCCCCTAAGCAACTATATTCTGTCCAATGGCTCACTTACAGCCACATTACAACCTTCACCTCACCTCCACTCATCCTCCGAAAGGCCCCTCGTTAAATAATGTAAAATGGACTGCTTATATAGTGCTTTTATCCAAAGCACTTTACAATTTGTGCCTCACATTCACCTATTCACTCACCCATTCATACACCGACGTCGACCATGCAAGGCAACAGCCAGCCGGTCGGGAGCGGTCGGGGTTAGGCGTCTTGCTCAGGCTAACCTTGGCTAACCTTGACACTTGGCTAAGAGGAGAGCCGGGGATCAAACCAGCAACCTTTCCGGTTACCAGACAACCACTCTACCCCCTGAGCCACTGTACCCTCTATGATTTCATTAAAATCCCAGCTCGACAAAAAAATGCATCAATTTATCTTCGGCATACAGCGAAGGATGTTAACAGTAAGTAAAGGGGAAGCACAGCATATTTTATTCCTAAGTACCGCTGTGCAATGCAGTAGCAGAGCTCCCCTTGCTTCGCTGCCCGCTCGTTCTTTTTAGTGTAATGTGCGTGCGGGGGTCTCTGAAGGCCCATCGTAGAGTAATTGCTCATTGTAATTGCTGTAAAACAGTGGGAAGTGTTCTCTCATAAATGATGCATTCTCTGCTGGCACAGCAACTTACTAACCCACTGGCCTCGGCACAGCTTCTCCACTCCTAGACAGCAGCGAAATCTATCAAGACCTCAATGTCTCTTTTAATAGAACGAACAGTGGGTGGACACAGTGGTGTTGCTGAGAGAGAGAGAGGTATTCTGGAAGGCTTGCGTGGATGTAGGACAGGACTTCGTCTTTTAACCTGTGTGTGTGTCGATTTCACCTCATATTAAATCGTCAAACGAAAAATTGAAATACATGGGCGGACGGACAGATCGGTGAATTTGACGGCCAGACGGGCGAAAATATGTCTACTTTTAGTAGTCACGGCCAGAGAATGTGGTTGTTTCAAACAGACCGGTCAAACAAAGGAACGATCAATCATGTATTGTCCCTTTTTTTTTTAGTTGTAATCTTTCGATATTTAGCAGAAACGAGACAAACCCCAAACGGCCTTTGAAGTACGGGTTGCGTACTTTCTAGGTTCTGATGTGCACCCACCGCGGGAGGCCAGGGCGTGACTGATATCTCTGAAAGCTCAAAATGAATGAAGAGAAGCGGACACAATAACAGCCGGATGCCACACGCGTGTGCGGGGAGATGAAGCCGCGCGTCACGGCGATAGGATAGCGCTATCACCGGCTTCCCGGGCACTTCCATTTAAAATGCCGCATCTGAGAGAGCCCCC
>OMNR01041300.1:4713-15176 GCA_900303205.1 Mora moro
GGGGGGGGTGATCTGTGTGTTTATTAGCAGTCTAGGAGTTGTTTTTTCCCTTCAGATAACCACCACCCCACCCTACATCAAAAAGTACCACGACTATCAAATGTTAACACTTACATTTTTAAAAAAGTAATATTCGTATTTTAGTGGTATTTTGTGTGATAATGGGAGTGCAAGCCTACGGGTATATTATTTACGAGAAGTGAAAGAATAGTAACAGTAACTGGATCCCCTGTCAATCACTTAATTTAAGCCCATCCCACAGTACAAGTGGCCACTCCCGGTAACTCAACACACCGTGCCAATACAACACAATCAGATGACCTGGCACGGTGTACTCCCTGAATCGTCGACTTCAATGTCAAGTCCAAAAACCTCGTGTTCAAGTTAGAGAAAAGACACGTTCAATCGGAGCGGACCGAGTTAAGACCAGCCACGACCACTTTTAAGTTGCACTCGTGTGTTGTTGTTCAACATGTACAACCGAAGCTGTACTGGCTAGCTTCGGGGCTAGTTGGGGGGGGGAGATCAAGAAGTCAAGTGACACTGTAGCTCGTTCATCTAAAAGCCAAGTGAAGACGCTGCGCTGCTCGGCTCGTTCCTCGCTAAGTCGAGAGCACCGCAGCACGCACCGACACACACACATCGTCATAAATGTTGTCTTGTTAAAACTATGTTAAAAGCACTGCGTTAATCTTTCAGAGCGATTTGGGGGTAGAGACAAGTACACGGTTTCCTTTTACAACGCCACCGCCATTTTGTGCTCTTATCACAGAGTTGACATCGCCATAACAACCATCTGCTTTTAGGGGAGAGCGGCTCGCGGCCACTTTCATCATCGCCACGTTCAAAACCACGTTAACGTGAGGCAGTACAACACACAGGAAACGTCGCCGTAATAGTCACTCCGCTAAGCAATTCTACTTAAATCGTGTTTAATTTACCCCCAGTGTTGTCCTTTGATTGTCCGAAAAGTTTTTCCTTAGCGATTTGGGTTGTTGTTGATTCTCGTTGCTTGGCTCTCGTCGCCAGGACTACCGTGACTATGGCGCCTTGTCTTCACCGGGGCAACTGTTGCTACCCACCGGGTTTCAAGCCCGCCCCCCTCGCGGATTTCGATTGGCTGTCCTTGGAGGTGGTCGCGGAGGCATTCGGCTATCCGATCGTTAATAGGTCGACTGTTTCTGTCAGTCATTCCACCCTAGACCGTCGAATAACTATTAAGCAACACCACTGGTGACATTTTATTATACACCGTGTCAATCACATGAGCTGAATTGTGAATGTTGACGTGTACCTTGCATTGAAATGTTGTTATTAACTTTTTTTTTGTATTGAATGTCATACAGACTGGTATTTTGAGGTGCATTCAATTACATATAATAACGTATAATAATAAGTAATAGTATAGTAATCACAAGTTTATTCGTATTATAAGGCTATTCATATTTTACATATCTTTTATTTAGCACAAAAAATACAAACGCTCTACAACGCTTTCCCTGTCTGCGATTGTGTGTATCTGCTAAGAAGCAGATAGTGCAATAAACTAATAGAATATGGTGGTGACAATTGGAGCGCCCTAACTGATGCATGGACAGAAAGGCCAATTAAAGGTCACAGGTGATTAGATTACCGAGGACCCCTCTGACATCACCTCTGACGACACACATCAGGTATGGTAAGTTTTCAATATCTCTAGGCATTGTTGCCCCTAAAGGTCTCCCGTCTTATCTCTGGTAGCTGGAAGGTGTGGACGGGAATTATGGTGATTTTATGAAAGGCTTGGGCAACTATTTAAGGGGGTACTGTTCATAACGGAAAACACAAACATCCACCAAGCGCATTTAGATCACATTGCACATAGTCTGCACAAAAGACCTTAGATTGACCAACAGCCTTGCATTGAATATTCTAGTCTTTGTTTCTCTCCATCTGCGTGACTATCACCATGTGGAAGGCAGCTGTCGTGACTCTGGGTCTGTTGGTGATGCTGGTGGGTCGGGTACGATCGAACGAGGGACACCCGTCCTTCTACGGGGTGAAGCTGTGTGGACGAGAGTTCATAAGAGCGGTCATCTTCACCTGTGGAGGCTCTCGGTGGAGGAGGAGCGTGGGAGATTCTGGTGAGACTTTGAGACTGCATCTGTGTTTGTAATGTGGTGTTTGTAATGTGGTGTTTGTAATGCAATTTTGTCAAAGCATGTTTTTGGGGGGCAAATGTTGCTCTACAAATATCTCCCAAGCAGAAATAGAACAACAATACATTTGGCCTCTGTTGAAAAGTGTCTTCCTCTCACTCATGACCGCACAATTTGTCCGCCAGGTATCATTGGCGAGGAGAGCCTCGACCCTTGGAGCATGCCTCAGCTCAGCAGCGAGCAGCAGCCTTCAGAGACCCAGATCTGGAAGGGAGAGATGATGGACACAGTCTCGACGGGGTCTGGGTTCAGCCGCTTTGCTCGCTCGCCCATTTCAGAGGAGGTGCTGGAGGCTCTACGAAGTGCCGACAGGAAGGGTCGGGAGGTGGTGGTGGGACTTTCCAATGCCTGCTGCAAGTGGGGCTGCAGCAAAAGTGAGATCAGCTCTCTCTGCTGAAACCCCTACACATGACATCAAGTTTTATTTTTTAACTGATTACATTTTAGGAGGAGCCCTACTCTATTTATCCTCCAACTCTTTGTCCCTCAGCTCAGTTTAATACATCAATGAGACATTCCACACTTGTTGTGTCTTTGCCACTCATCACCTATGTTATGACGTAATCATACGGAAATGTTATTGTCTGTGTTCACAATGGACACACAGAACTGTTTATCAATGTCAAAATGTAATAAAGCTATTTTAAATTGGTGTTATAGACATGTAGCCTATTGTCTCTTTGTATTTGCGGAGTTTCCAATTGGGAATCCAAAAAAACGATGCATAAAATGCATCAGGAAGACGGAACCTGGTGCAGGTGGTGGTCGAAGGCTAGTAGTAGTATCTGACACCATCTCGTGGTCGCACACGTCCATAAATAACACAAAATAATTTGGCCTAACTTTTACTTGAATGAATGAAATAGACGCGTTTGTTACGACCACACTAAATCTAAAACAGCGTAGACGCTTGACACCGCTCACAAGTACTCAACTAATATCTTCAGCCCGATTGGACTGAACCGGGACGAACCCACCCAGACTCCAGCCGAGCTGGGAGGACGGAAGCCGAGTGTGAACACACTGGTCACCCGGCTTTGAATGCAATGCGATGCAAACTCACTCACACATACAAGCTAGCGTAGCTTGTTAATTCTTGCAACGTTAGCCGGCAGAATACAGTCAGGTAGGGCCTACGCGGACGATCACGTTCAAGGGATATCCATTGTTTCGGCACTAACCAACACGTCGAACCACAGCATAGTGATCTGATAAATCGGTGCGACCAGGTAAAAGCTTTGGCGGTACTTTCAACGTGAACGCTAGCCGTCCCTGCTAATCCACTCGGACTTTGGGGTGACACGCGTATGTCGCGATCTGGATGTTTATGTTTGCGCCCGCGTTGTGAAACGTAGCACAGGCTTTAAGGGTTTAACTACTACTGCTGCGGTTGTGTGTGTGTGTGTGTGCCCCGTCGTGTCGATGGGGGGGGGACATGCCGTTTGGTGTCATTTGCGTAGCTGCGCTAGCTTTGCTAACTAGCGGTGTCAAACATTTTGCGCCTATGTGATGAGGCCGTTATGGGCCTGGTGTTCAGTCGGGGCTAGTCGTGCTAGTTAGGGGTAGCCAGGTTACAAAAACAGCTACAACGTTGTGCCTAACATCCACGGCTGCGTAATCATAGCTTTGGTTAAACCAGTCGAACGAACCACCGTTGCTGACAAACTGTAACTGTTTTGACGTATGACGGGTAAATGTATATACCGCAGTTTACCTGACAACAAAGGGCATGTTACCTGAAAATTCAGAGTTAATGCTTGAGTAAAACTAGTTGCTGCTTTACTTTATGCAGCAGTAGCTTGTGCCTCAACAGCAGTGTTCATTGCAAATGTTTGTCTGTCTTTCTGTACAGGATGGAGTGGCAGCCAGATGAACAGGGTTTGCAGCAAGTCCTTCAGCTACTGAAGGACTCGCAGTCCCCGGACACTGCAACCCAGAGAGCTGTCCAGGAAGTATCCTAGCCTGTTTAATGTACAAACCTAATCCAACCAGCATGGCTGTAAGGTCTGTTGGAGAGAATAAGAAAATAATAATGTTATTAGGACATAAGGTTTGCCGCCACACCCGTATTAACTAACATTAACATGAAAGTAACACCAATGTGTTTTCATAAGAAATGTGGGAGGAATGTGGTGTATGTTGTTTTCATATTGTCCTTGGATGAATTCCTTAACAAAGATCCTCAGAAATTGGAACAACTCAACCAGTTTCCAGACTTCAACAACTATCTCATCTTTGTCCTAACGAGTCTCAAGTCAGAAGGTGTGTCTTCAAAGCAGCACAACTAAATTGCCATGTATTTAACTCCCCAAGCTGACCTTTTTTTTCTTCCCCCTGCCCTGCCCAGATGAACCCACCCGATCCCTGAGTGGGCTCATACTGAAGAACAATGTGAAGGCCCACTACCAGAACTTCCCTCCTACCGTGGCCGACTTCATCAAGCGCGAATGCCTCAACAACATCGGGGACCCCTCTCCGCTGATCAGAGCTACCATAGGTGAGAGTGCAGAGCGAGAGCCATGAGGACAAGGGAGGGGCAGTACTTCAGCTTGCTGCATGTCTTAGCAGTGCTAGTGCGGGTGTGTGTGTGTGTGTCCATGCATAACAATATCGAGTGGGAGTATACTGGCAAAAACAAAAAAGTGAGAGGCTGCAATGAAATGCGTAGCTTAACAGCGGCTAAGTCCTAACCTTCTTTTCTTTCGTGCGGTTGTCTAGGCATCCTGATCACCACTATAGCGTCCAAGGGAGAGCTGCAGATGTGGCCAGAGCTGTTGCCACAGCTCTGTAACCTGCTCAACTCTGAGGACTACAACACCTGCGAGGTCAGACCCTGACCCACACCCTTAGAGCCTTTATACACCCCGCCGATCACCGCAATTACACAATATGGAGACTTCTGTGAGCCGGTGATCCACCTAGAGCAGTGGGTAGCTGTGTGTCTTGGGTGTAACAATGAGGCTAGAAAGCATTGCCGTTGTCTTAAAAAGCAGCATCAGTGGTGAGCATATGGTTTTGGGCTGTGTGCATTTCATATGAAATCATAGCTTCATATTTTAGTGTCACGGAGTAAAATCAGTTCAGCCATTTATTCTATATATATATATATATATATATATACACACAATACAATAATGACCATGGAACTGTTACTCATTATTTGTTACCCAAAGCTTCACTGGCACAAAGCCCTGAAGGCAAACTTCTCCCGTGTGCCACAGCGCTGCTTCCCGGTAGAGGACCCGGGAACAGTGTAGCTGTCCTTTTCTCTGCCTGCACATATGGATACGTGCAGAGCGTAGCACAGGCAAAACTATTACATTTGATTATATGTTGGATTAAATTGGCGTTGGCTGTGTATTATCCATACAGTCTATGGCATAATCAGTTATAGCTCCTTTCCTTCGTGCGCGAGTGAGAGTGTGTCGGACTGACTCTTTCCAGTAACAGTAATCCCACTGATTCCTTCTCCTTTGTTAAAGTGAAGTCATTTATTTATTTAACTTATTGACATGGTCAGAAAACGGTGTGGCTCCACACCAAACTCTGCAGTGCTCTGTGTTTACATGCCGTTTAGTATTTAAACAGCATGCTTTGTTTAAACCAGTCGAACGAACCACCGTTGCTGACAAACGTACATGTTTTGACGTATGACGGGTGAATATATATATATACCGCAATGTACCTGACGACATATTCCATCACGGGTGACAGTTGAAAGTAAACATTGACAATCATAAAAACAAAAACAAAAAAGCACAATGCTATCAGTAATGGGTGGTGCTGATCAGCATACGTTTGAGAAGTATTACTGATGTATGAGTTATTATGGCACGTTTCCTGTGGTGTGCGAGAGATAAGAGATAAGACACGCCTCGGCACCTTAACTCCGCCTACCTGTCATTGATGTGTTCGACCTTTGACCTCCAGGGCTCTTTCGGCGCGCTGCAGAAGATCTGCGAGGATTCGTCTGAGCTGCTGGACAGCGAGGCTCTAAACAGGCCCCTCAACATCATGATTCCCAAGTTCCTGCAGTTCTTCAAACACTGCAGTCCCAAAATCAGGTCCGCTGAAACACTGGCTCCGCCTTCGTCCTCCTCGTTCTCCTCCTCCTCCCAACTCCCCTCTCCATTATGATCGGTCCTGACCTCACCTTCTAAACACTTTGATTCTCTCCACCTATCTTTTGAGATTGAATTTGTTTGTCTTGCCCACAGGTCTCATGCGATAGCGTGCGTGAACCAGTTCATCATTGGCCGTGCCCAGGCCCTGATGGACAACATAGACACCTTCATTGAGGTAAGGCGGCCAGGAGGCACAGCGGTGTGCGTGTCGCCATGACGTAGCTTCTGTCCTTCCTGATGTTTTTGGTTTGTTTTGACGCATGCTCAACAGTCGGCACTAATGCACCAGATGTTTCTATGGTTGACACCGGTTCACTCGCTGCCCCAATTCTCTGGGAGATTAGAGGAGCGGCCGAAAGCAGCTTTGGGCTAAAGAGAGAACGCTGCGTCCAAGCGAGAAGACATTCAAGCTTATTTTTGGTTCCAAGAGACACTTAACCCCTGACACAATTTGTGCAATATATACTCATTAATGTGTCTATTATGTGGTCATTAATGTATCATAATTGTGTGCGTGTATGTAAAGTATGTGTATATATAATAAGAATAATATAATGAAAGAAAGTGTACTTGTATGTTTAGTTTAGGCTGAATTGTATACTGAACAGTATTACAACATGTGTAAAACGCAGCTGTCCCATTTCAATAATGCTATTTTCCCAGATTGGAAGTAGCAGCTGGTCTCTGTATCTGGAGTCGTTTCTGTTTTCCATTATGTTTCCTGATCGTTATTTACCGTTACCTCTCCACCACCGTCCTCCTCCACCTCTCCCCCACCCAGAGTCTCTTTGCGCTGGCCGGGGATGAAGACAGCGAGGTGCGGAAGAACGTGTGCCGGGCGCTGGTCATGCTCCTGGAGGTCCGCATCGACCGCCTCATTCCACACATGCACAGCATCATCCAGGTGAGCAGCGGCCGCCGTGGCCCTCCAACGTTTTACTATTTACGATTTAGTCATTTAGGATACGTTTTCATCCAAAGCGACTTGCGGTACATTTAGATAACGTACCGTTAAGGAGCAGGTAGGGTATCTTGCCGGTGAACCCAAAATCGGGTTTCAGTCGCCTTAGCTGGTATGTCTTCTGTGATCGCCAACATGGAAAGCTATGCCATTTGGTCACTGTTATTAATAATGGCGTCATTCAGAAGAAACTGGTCTTCAACGTTAAGACGAGGGTACGCTAACGCCACAGGGTGTGTGGATGTGTGGCGCTCCGTCGGTGGCGCTCCAGCGGTTGATGTTGATGGCTGAAGGGGTTAGACTTACTCGGACACTTAGTATAACGCCACGGTGTGTGGCGCATTTCATAATACAACATTGCTCATTTAACGCTCATACTAAATGATGTGTACTAGCTTAAAAAAAAAGGCTATCACAAAGTTGCCGTTGGGTCGTAACGATGGCGATAACACCTCCCCCCCCCCCTCGAGCTGAAACAGGGGGTTCACTTACAGGTAGAGTGTGAACATTGGGTATAGAGTCACTACACTCTCCTGTCCCCTGAACATTGTAGAACCCACATTTTCATGCTCAGATTCAAAGTCACATCCTTCCTATTTCTGGTACTAACTCTTACTCCCTTTCCCCGTCCCTCTACCAGTACATGCTGCAGCGCACCCAGGACCCGGATGAGAACGTGGCTCTGGAGGCCTGTGAGTTCTGGCTGACCCTGGCCGAGCAGCCCATCTGTAAAGAGGCTCTCTCGGGTCACCTGGTTCAGTAAGTCGTCCCAACCCACTTGTAAACCTGCCGGCGTTTTGTTTGTGGTCACCGTCGGTGAAGCCGCCGATTGTCCTTCCTAGATTGCGTTGATTTATTTACATTTTCCCGGTTCACTGCAACGTGTTTGAATGCTTCCTCTGTACACAGGTTGATCCCAATCCTGGTCAATGGGATGAAGTACTCTGAAATCGACATCATTCTCCTCAAGGTGAGTCTTTGTCGTCCGGCAGCGCCGTCAACGCCGCAACACTCGCCTCCCTCTTGATGCGTTGTTTTCCCCATGATGTGGTTGTCAGTTCTGTTCTCCCTCTCTCCCCCTCTCTCCCTGCCCTCTGTCTGTCGTCTCCAGGGTGACGTGGAGGAGGACGAGGCCGTGCCGGATAGTGAGCAGGACATCAAGCCCCGCTTCCACAAGTCCCGCACCGTCACCCTGCAGCACGAGGGGGTGGAGGGCGAGGAGGGGGAGGACATCGACGAGGACGAGGACGACGACGACGACACGCTCTCCGATTGGAACCTCCGTGAGTGGTTTGTGGTGGCGGTGGTGGTGGTGGTGGTGGTGGTGGTGGGGGCGTGTGCATCGGGAGATGCCCTGTTTTTATCCGTTTTGTAATATCGCTCTCCTAGAACGCGACATTAGTGACGTACCGTGTGCCGCGTTTGGATAAAAGTGTCCACCGGTTGTTTCATTTATTTCACTTGGGTGTTTTCAGGGAAGTGTTCGGCTGCAGCCCTGGACGTGTTGGCCAATGTGTTCCGTGATGAGCTTCTGCCCCACCTCCTGCCCCTCCTCAAAGGGCTACTCTTCCACCCTGACTGGGTCATCAAGGAGTCTGGCATCCTGGTGCTGGGCGCCATCGCTGAGGGTCAGAGACTTGTGTACCTGAAGACACACTGACTGCTATGAGAGGACTACCTCTCATTCTTCTCCAACATTAGAAACACCCTTCTTACTAGCACTGATTTTATTTTTGTATAACTAACATTGTTATTTATACAATTATACAATATAATACCTCAATTATGAGTGAAAAGGTTTTTCAATCTACATATACTAAGTCCTGCATACCTGTGATAATCCCATTGATAGTGTGTATGTTTTGCATTGTTGAAAGACAGCACACACACACACACACTTCTTTTTCTTAAGCCCAGCTAACGTTTCGTCTGCCTTCCCCCCCACCCCCCATGCAGGCTGCATGCAGGGCATGGTGCCATACCTGCCCGAGCTCATGCCCCACCTCATCCAGTGTCTGTGCGACAAGAAGGCTCTGGTGCGCTCCATCGCCTGCTGGACCCTCAGCCGCTACGCCCACTGGGTGGTGTCCCAGCCCCCCGATGCCCACCTCAAGCCCCTGATGACGGAGCTGCTCAAGCGCATCCTGGATGGCAACAAGAGGGTCCAGGAGGCGGCATGCAGGTGAGGATGGGGAGGGAGAATGGGGACGGGAATCGGCAGGGGCCTCACAATACGATATTACGATGGTTTTTGACTGCCGATACGATATGTATTGCAGTTCTGTAAATATTGCGGTTCTGTAAAAATTGCGATACAATATTTAAATTGATTTTGTGGGTTTAAAAAAACAACAAAACAAACCAAACATTTTGTGTGTTTTAACCTATGGGTGTTAACGTTGGGGTTTGGGTCCTACAGGCCCATCGGTGTCCACCATTGTTTTTTATATGAAAGTGGCAGAACAGAACTGAACATAGTGGATAATAAGAATCAACTACAGGCGAATACACTATAGCGCCCTCTGTAGGACTGCACCATTAATGTTTCCACCAAGATTACATTGGCATTTCTGGCTTACATTTTCCCCCTGCCCCTAATAGGAGTTTAGGATAGGAGGGAGGGAACCTCCATCTAGAGACGACGATCACCCGGCTCATTGGCAACCACTGGTTGTTGTTTAGTTCCTTCAGTCGCGCGTCCACGCGTTTTGGCCTAACGACGTGCTCTCTTTCCCCGCCCGCGGCGTTTAGTGCCTTCGCCACGCTGGAGGAGGAGGCGTGCACGGAGCTGGTGCCGTACCTGAGCTTTATCCTGGACACGCTGGTGTTTGCCTTCGGGAAGTACCAGCACAAGAACCTGCTCATCCTCTACGACGCCATAGGAACCCTGGCCGACTCGGTGGGACACCACCTCAACCAGCCCGTGAGTACGCGCACTCACTCACTCAGTGAAGTGTGACACACACACACACACACTCACACACAGGGTGAACACACACACAGTTAAACCGACTGTAAATGTTTAATTCAGACCAAGAAAGTGGTTCTTTGATGTATAAGCAATAAGAATACTTTTTTGAACCAGAAGTCCAAGGCATAGGCCCCTACACTAGTTGTCGCCTGCCTCGCTGGAACGTTTTAAGCAGAAACACCTTGACCTTGATTTTTTTTCAATAACCG
>OMNR01041381.1:1939-15722 GCA_900303205.1 Mora moro
TCAAACGTTTTGCAGCCACGACGGCGGGACCTTCAGCCTCGAGGTGCTGGACGTGGACGTGGTGGTCTTCGTGCGTCTGGGGATGGATGAGGCTGGGCAGCCGTCCGTCGACTGTGCCGCATGTGAGGCTGAGATCGGATGGGCCAGCATTAACTTCTATGGCGGAGGCAGGTCGGTGTAATGGGATACAGGCCTATAATAGCCAAGATCATCGTATTTATGAATGAAACATTATTTAATGAAACGACGAATGCTTGTGTGAGAAAAAGAAGAATTTGTGGAAATAACAAGAGGAAATAAATACATCTACTATTTCATGCTGGGGATGTTTCTTTGCCTGTATTTTAGAAACGAAAGAACAGGCAATCTAACATAATTCAGAGAGAGCAATTTTGGAGAGACACATTTACGTGATTCGACAAACTGTGACGTTATTGCTTAACAAACCTTCAACATTTTTAAACCAGAGAGAGAGAGAGAGAGAGAGAGAGAGAGAGAGAGAGAGAGAGAGAGAGAGAGAGAGAGAGAGAGAGAGAGAGAGAGAGAGAGAGAGAGAGAGAGAGAGAGAGAGATTTGAGTTGTTAAGCGTGAACATTCAAAAACGTGACTCTTTTTCCCGTCATTCGTCATTTCGTCATTCAAAACAAAACTTTCCGTTTTCATTAGTTGGATCTTTGATCCTTTTGTGGATGATTCGCGTATCAGAAGTACAATAGAAGACAAGGTGAGTAGACGGTATAGGCCTGTTTATATTGGTGTGTATGTGTGCATCTGTTCATTTATCTGCTCTCCCGCTTGTCCCCTAGATCTGTCCAGCGTTACAGGATCAAATGAATGTGCTTGAGTACCGACTACAGGGCATCGGTGGTATTGCAGAAATATTCGCTTGATTACAACACGTGTACATTACCCCCAGGTGAAATGGCTTCTGAGGTTGATGTTTGATGTTCCCAATCTATCCCCAGCAACTTTCCAGGTGAATCAACTCCTGACCGTGGACGTGCCTCTCACAAGCATCCCCGTCGTCTCCTCCTCCAGCCTGAGCCTGTCGCTGAAGGTAAAAACACTTTACACACACTCTTCTCTGCACTGCAGCCCATGTTAATACAATATAAAATAAAGCCTAAGACAAATGAGTAAAAGGTGTTTGTACTCATTTATTTAACAGTAGATTTTAAAGATTTTATAGATGGTATAACTGTAACTCTATACGTTTGTGTGGTTGTTGGTGTTTGCCCTTACCGAGGAATGTTTTTCGATGACGGTAGGCTATTGTTGTTCTTCACTCTGCAGGGCGAGTTTCACAGTCTGAAGAGCCAAGAGGACCCTCCGTTTGAGGCCCAGCCCTTCTCGTTGGCCGCGGAGCCGGGCCACATGCTGTCCCTGGGTTTCTCCGAATACACGGTCAATTCAGCTGCCTACGTCTACTTCATGTCTGGACAGCTGCAGGCCCTCATCACAGACAACATGGTGAGGGCCCCGCGTCACTAACAGGGGAGGCAGGGGCCAAAGAGAGAGAGAAAGGAAGAAAGAAAGAAAGAAAGAAAGAAAGAAAGAAAGAAAGAAAGAAAGAGAAAGAGAGTGAATGAGGAAAGAAACAGAGAAAGAAGAAAGAAGAAAATACAAAGAAGTCAGAAGAAAGGAAGAGAGAACATTAAGAAATAGAGGGGGAAAGAGAGAAAGAAAGTACAGTTAACCATACGTTGTCTCTCAGATCCCTCCCGGCTCTCCATTCCATCTGAACACCAGCTTTTTTGGACCTTTCATCCCAGAGGTAAGGCTGATGGTTGGATATATGATGTCAATACACAGTATGGCCTGTGGGTTAGGCCTTGTCTCACAAATCAGACTTAATCAGACTTAATAATCAAACGTCTGACAGCAGACTACCTCAGTTCACCTCAAGGTGAACCGGGGCGTTTGCATTTTCTTTCGCTTCATGTTTGCGTTGACGTTGGGAAGACAAGCTAAAATATCCTGCCTTCACACACCTTTACAAACACTGTTTCTGAACGATGGTGTCCACCAGCGTTCTACACCGTGTAGACTGGCCCTTCTATTGAAATACACTTCTTAAGATCCCCTTCTGAAAGCTTGATCCACTCATGCAAATACGTCTCTCTTGGTAGAATATCTCCAAGGTGTAACTCCCTTCAGTTGTTGGTTTCCGGCCCAGGCTCTGTGCCGAGCAAAGTTCTGCTATAACATAGTAGTCTGAGATTAGGCCTATACAGACCATACTGGACTGGACCAGACTTCACTTAACTTCAACTGTGCAATATCTATATGGATATATATACATATACGCGATTAACAACATAAAACATTTCCGACAGCTTCCCAAGATGTATCCGGGCATGGAGATGATGCTGCAGGTGTATGCCAGGAAGGCCCCTGAGTTCCGCTTCAAGTCGGGGCCCGTTGAAACTGACTTACTCGGGGCCATCAAGGCCTTCGCCGTCAAAGCAGACGGCGATCTCATCCCCCTATTCATACTGAGCGTGGTGGGTGTGCTGTCATTTAACAAAGGAAAACATGTGATTATTATTATTACAGTATCACAGACACGTCATGTGCCCATGTGCATTTCAGGAATCCACATTCACTGGGAAATTCCGCTTGGCCACTGGAAAACTAACTGGCTCTGTTGCAATGAACAAGTAAATGGACATTCAATACAGTACAATGTTACAAGACAATAGCTTCATATGTATACAAAGTATATAATTGACATTAACTTTAGCCATTTTACAATTTGTGTGAAGAGAGACAAACAGGCACAATTGTGACTTTACCACCCTACCATCATGTCTGTGTTTTTTGAATGTTTTTCTGTAGTTTAAATTGATTCATTTTGTGCTTCCTTCCACCCCAGCTTCACCTTGACCCTGGTCGTCAGTGAAGTGGGAACCTTTAAGGTATATGCAAGATAAGAGACTGATAGAGAGAGCGCCAAAATCCCCTTATTACCTTCCACTGCCTGCCCCGGTGGACATACGACACATGGTACAGGCTAATGGTCACACAATGTTCTCCACAGACCGCTATGTTGGAAAAAGTCATGAAAATGGGAATACTGCTCTCAGGCTTGTCAACGCTGAACGGTGGGTCACATTGACTGCCATTATTAACAACAGAATATATATATATAATATCACACAAAATATCCAAAAATATGTAGTGTTATGCTATTAGTAGGCAGCGTTCCCATTAGGAAGTGTAAACGTTGTCACTGCTAATCTCTCCGATCCTTGTCCTTGGCTATTTTAGCAAAGCTGGCCGAGGGCATTGATTTACCCAGAATGCAACAGGCCGAGTTGACCAACCTTGTCCTGAAGGTAGAGGAGGTCAGTGTTCGACACACAAACATAAAAGAGCTGCGCTCTAATGACGCGAAAACACATGTTTCAAATTTGAGAACACGTATGCATATGCAGGTCGGAGAAGAAATGGCATTTAAAAAAAAAAAAAAAACAATCATGATAAAACATTTTGGCCATTGAACTTTTTAATACTTGATGTGTTTACTACGGATGCATGCAGTGAACAAACCGTGTATTTCTTTGGGCACAGGGCTTCATCTCGGTTTTCTCAGATGCCAACATATGGCTGATGAGAGATTGAAACCTGACAACACACTGAATGGTCTAACCGCGGAGGATTCGGACGTCAACTTCTTCTCTGACCAAATGATTGTGTAACGATATTTCTGAAAGCTTGAGCCAACCAGCCTGACTGGATTAACTGCTCCGTTCTAATAATACTAACGCCTGTGTTGGTTTGTTTGTTTGTTTCTGGGTCATTACGGTATGAAAACCATTGTATTGTTCATTAATCCAAATCTGTTCTCTGGTGACTGCAGTGCCACAAACATTTGTTGATGTAAAAGTTGTTTCTATAATAATTGCAGGGGGAACATGAATTAGTGAGTAGAGACAATAAACCACGATCATAATGAAATCGCACACATTAAAAACTGAAAAAGGATTACTGGAACAATGACAATCTCTTTATTGTTATTAATAATTTGCAATAATCTCATTTGTCAGTCATGTGTACTTTCTACTGTTCCATTGCATTTTGACATTCTTGGAATGCATTACATTGCCAAAATATATAAATACATAGCTATGTACAGCCATTGTTTTCAAAAACCTCTTGTGTAGCACAAACATCATACATTCATATGAAACTAGAGACTGCTTGAAAACAGGCTTGTTCAACAGCCAGGTGGCGTCACAGATCTGATTCTATGTTCTACAACCAACCAATCAAATCAATGTATTGATCATGATTTGGACAACTGTCACACGTGTACAAGCTGTTGACATGGAAACAGAGCCACACACAAGGTGGGAGAGACATTTTTAAGGCAGCTATTACCAAAATTGAGCAATAGTCTCCTGTAAAAACATGGATACTTGCAGGTTTGTTTTTAAAAGGCCATCACAAGCACCAACAAGACACGGGCCTTGTGACGCCACTAACTGGCATCGGGGACGGGGGAAAGACAAGAAAGAAAAGGCAGGAAAGGTGGAGGTTTGACATACGATTTTAAAAGTACGAGGTTTTTTTTTTAAACAAGGTGCACCTTTAAAAAGGTGTACTGTTAAACGGAGGGAAAGCCATGATAGCCAATAAATACTACAGACAAAACAAATAAACAAACAAATAAACACAACAGCCAGAATGTGTAAGATGGCAGTGTTGAGGATCACAGTACGGATGTATTAATCTAAGCTACTGTTTGTTAAACCTCAACTGTTAAATGGTCCTGGACATACAGTAGCAGTATTGCGCAATATCTGGTCATTCGTACTGTCTTGAATGGCGACAGGCGCTCAAGAGCTCCTGGTCACAAGTACTGCAGGTTTACAAGTGCTGACACAGGCATGCTAAGCAAACCTTGAGTGTTTTTGTTTAACTCATAACTTAAATCGATATGCAAGCACATTTTTGCGCGTAACAGAAATTGAGCCCAGCGGCACATATACAAAAGCAGTAATCTTTCAAAAGGAAGAAAAAAGAAAGGTTTCTTTGCTAATTCATTCATTGGCTTAGAGGTTGTTTGTGATGTTGAGTGTTCACTGTTAAATATTAAGTGTATTATTATTTTGAGCATGGGCACAAAGAGTAAAGGCAAAGAGTCACCGAGCGTCTATTGGAGAATTAGAGAACATTAAGTTGAATGTTTAAGGCTGCGTTAAGACAATACACATCTCTCTCTAAAGACGAGAAGGCTGAGGGAGGAACAACGACAGGAGGAAAACTTGATGCGGAGGACAGAACGATGTTGAGGACAGAACGATGTTGAGGCACAATGTGAATAACAAAAACACCTTCGCAAAACCTTCATCACAATACTGAAAGAAAAAAAACACCATGAGGGTTTTTCAAGTCTCTTCCAATGCAGTGCTGTTCAAGTCTATCAGATTCTTTTCAGTCGACTGTTGTCAGCTGATCACTCACTCACTGTGTGTGTGTGTGTGTGTGTGTGTGTGTGTGTGTGTGTGTGTGTGTGTGTGTGTGTGTGTGTTAACACAAGCAAGGACAGAACGTTACACACACACACACACACACACACACACATACATACATACCCCAGACACAGACACACATGCACAACAGTGGCGGAACATTGTATTAAATGAAGTGAGTGCTGGAAGTCCCGGGGGAGGGGAGACGGGGGAGAGGTCACTTGTCTGCAGCGGCGGCGGCCGCCATGGGCGTGCGCATGGTGCATCGGGCGCTCGCCGCCAGGTCCTCGATCTCACTGTTCAGCCGCCGGATGACCCACTCCATCGCCTCGCGGCCCTGCGGCGGACACCAGAGACACACGCATGGGGTTCAACGGGGCGGTAGGGGTGCACACTGAACTCAGTCGCGTTGCTTATTAATGAGCAGCTAGGGGGTTTAGGGGCGTCTGGTTGCAGGTGGACTAGATGTAGGTTGTGGAGATCGAGGACCCAAAAACCCAGTGCCTTTCCGCAAGGGAGTCAAACACCTTTCGCCCATAGCCACTAGATCCTGGCCCCCATGCCGCCATGTGTACACTATAGACATGACATGATTAGATTAGTGACAGGGACTTACCTTGTTGGCGTTGACGGAGATGGTCTTGGCCATCATGCCTTCCAGGTAGCTACCGAGACTAATTCCTTTCACGGATATCAGGGCCTCCTGGGTCAACATGGTCCTGGAACACAACCCATAATAAATCAATACCAAGAGCAGCAACATGGGGGAACGCAGGAATGGAAGAGAAGGGGGAATGCAGGAATGGAAGACAAGTTGTTCTATAGGTCAGGATCCCCCAAAACAAAAAGTCAAAATAGAAATGTTTCCACTGCTTGGAATTGTTGCACATGGCTAAAAACACCTCACCGGTTTAAGATGAAGAACATTCCAAACTTTATTGAAGATCTATTCAATCCTGTCGACAAACATCACTTACTTGGTAGGGTCTTCAGGGTGTGGCTTGTACGTCAACTTCTCGTCCACCGAGACCATATTAGTGAAGGAAATCTACACGGACACAAGACCATCCTTTATGTTTTCACTGTAGCTAATGCTATACTGCATTATAATAATAAGACATGGTCATTTAGAATTGTTACAACTTTCAATTAACCCGATAACACATAATTGTAAGATTTAAGAAATGTTGATCGGGTTGAATAGGTCACCATTAGGATTATTAGAGACACTACAGATACAATTGTGTGAGGTATACTGAGGTATCCGACTTCAAAATAACAAAATACAAAGACGACGGCCTACCTAAAAAGGACACGCTTAAAACAAATGATCTGAAACGATGCAACTCACGTTAGTAGACTTCAGCTCAAAGGTCTTCTCCTTTGGGTCGACAACTGAATGCTCCTGGACGTAAGTGCACGTTCGTGTCACTCCGATCATCTGAAGGAGCAGTTTATCATAGCACAGCATGTTAGTTTGCATCTCCGGTGGCAATACACCTCACCGGACGCAATACCTGTATTACACAGATCATAGCAAGAGTTGCTATGGTAACAGGTATGTCTAGAAATTCCACTGTTGCAGCCAAAACAAACAGAACAGATAAGGGTTCAAATTCACTCTAAAGGAATTTCGAACGTCTCTTTCGAGCGTGAATTGATTTTGACCTTAATTGAAAAGCAGGAGTAAAAAACAATTTACAAATGTATAAATAAACCTTCACAAGAAAGGGTTATTGGGTCAAAGGTGACACAGCTGACAGATCAGCTTACACGGTTTAACCTGCTCTTTCATACAGTAACAGAGCCACCCATATGTGCCCACCCCCATATTAGAGGTCATAATAGAACAGGTCCAACCAAGAAACTACAATACACAAGGCAAGGTTGAGGAGACGACAACAACAACAACAACACTATGGGGCACTTGATCCAACTCACAGACATGGCCATGGAGGGCATGCCCCACTCCGTACTGAGCAGTCTGGTGCTGTGTAGCCGGCCTGATGCGTCCACCCGTCTGTCCAGCACGTCCACGCCAAACACGCTGGGGTTCATGGGGTTAGGGTACTTCTGCATCGCTGCCTTCGTCACCGTCTCCCACGGGTGGCTGTTGACAACATTCTTTTTATAACTTTTTTTTGCACGGTCAGGAAATACCAAACCCTTCATGCGACCCTTCAGCCACGACGACGACGACCTCACATACAACATGCTTGAATTGAGCTATTATAACAACTAGCTATCCGTTAACAAATGAATAACCACATTTTATGTTAAAGTAGTAACAAGATTATTCAAAAGTAGCGGCTCCATTTCATTACAGCTTATATATTATATTTATTCACATTTGTAATGAGACAGCTCTGCACAAGCCCTGGGGGACTGTTGAACTGCTGTATGATGTGTACATAACTATACTGCACACACAAATAGGACGGCTAGGGATTCACCTGTTGATTGTTTTACTAACCAGGGCGTTGTGAGTGGACAAGTTTAAAATAAAAGAAAAAAAACTAAGAATAAAAAAGTTTAACAAAAAAAAACAACTGAATAACGGGAATGAAGCAGAAGGACTTTGACGAAGTGTCACCGAGTGGGCGACGAAGCCACACAGCAAACCTCCACCCTGTTGGTCACGTACACAACTTCTAACGTTAATATAACTTATATTTATAACGTTTACAAAGACACCAAATTACGTTAACGTTAACGTTAAGGTAAGTTATATTTACTGGTACCGGTACCTAGGACACACGCTGTTACCGTGGACTACTTTACTTAGCGCAGGTGGCTTAGCTAACGGCTAGCCAGCTTGATTTTAAAAAAACAACTTCAGAGTGAAAGATAGTTCGTAACTACTTTAAAAACACATCTGAGTCGAGTGGTTACTTACTTGTTTCCACGTATAAGTATAAGTACACGTATCTTTAAAAAAAACAACTCACTTGAAGGTGTGTTCTGAGGACCAGATCTTCATGGTTCGGAGGTGCGAGTGGGACGGCGACTCGGGAGGAAGAAGGGAGTCGGCCGGCGGAGGGATCGACCGCACGCCCCCAATGACGACTCCTCCTCTTCCGCGAGCGTTCTTCTTCTTCTTCTTCTTCTTCTTCTTCATCTTCGTTTTGTCCGTTGGCGGCCGCCAGCGTGTAGGTGCATTACCGCCACCTACTATGTTGGAGTGTGGTGTTACTCCCTTATCCAAAATGCCCACTGACCACTATATATTATTTTGATCAGCGCAGTTTCTTAAAAAAATAATAATAATGGAATAGTTTCCCTAACCCGATGTCAAATAAAGAAAATGTAAACTCAGTTCTTCTTCTTTTTCGTCTTCCTTGTTTTCTTCTTCTTTTAAATATAAAGGTGGTACATATGGCCGTCAGGCGCGTTGCTGCCACTCATAGGTTTGGAGATTTTCACTATTGAGGGCAAACCATGGGGAAAATAGAAAAATGCACAAACAAATTAAATACTAATTAAATTAAATACAATTAAAAGAACGAAACAAAGTCACACCCTGGCAAACAGCCTGAACCTCCGATACGTCGACTGCTCCACTTCTCCACCCGGTGGTAGACCTATGTAATGCTGCTTTCACCGTGACCTTCACCGTCAGTGTGTTCCCCACATATATTACGACGAGTCAAAAATATAACGTTTGAGTGTGCAGAACATTTTTGCAAACGTTTCAACTTTCTATGGCGTGAGCATGGCATAAAGGTTCAACTAAGTCCTAAACAAATACTTGCACGTACATTGCGACACAGTTAGCAAAAAAAAACCTCACAAGAAACAATTAGGGTATTAGGGTATTATATTTGTATAAATATAACGTAAATATAACTTAGTTGGTGTGCCTGGGACCATTCTATAAAAGGGCGGGACTTACAGTCTGTATGACTGTCAATCATGAAACCTCTCTTCTTATTGGTCATTTAAAAACACTTACGTAAGGCGGAACAGAGACGTGACGCCATCACGCACATATCCGACCTGTCCTTGAAGCCACAACACAGTCAAGATGGTTGCATACTGGAGACAGGCCGGCCTAAGGTAAATAAAACCCCGACAAACGTAGTTCAATTCACGTGTGTTCACTTGCTAACTGTATTACACGTTGCGTATGTATACGTTAAACTTTATATTTGCCATGCACTGTCTTGCAAGCTCGTTCGTGTTAAACGTCTGCTAGCTTGACAGCTTGCATGATAGCAATGGCTAGCTTGCAGTCCACGGCTGCATGTGATACTTTACGCAGTGCATACATGTGCATTCATTGCCCGAAGAGTACATTGCGGTAGTGTGTCACTGAATTACGACATGTGTGGTGGCCGACCCTCGCGTCCATGCACGCATCTGGAGCTAACGTGTTCTTGCCCTGTCCTCTGACCCCTTTAGCTACATTCGCTTCTCCGCGATCTGCGCCAGTGCGGTGCGCGGTGCGCTGAAGCCGAAGCTCAAAGTCGAAGCACTGAAGGCCGCAGAGTCCAGTGTACGAGTCATCAAAGCTATAAGCAAAGTATAAGCAATCAAGTAAGTAATAAGTGATAATAATAATGATAATATTCTTCAAGTAATAGGGGACGGACATTTTAGATTCAACCATGTAAGTGTATGTAACGAATGTAACTAATTCATCTAAACTCGCAGCGAAAACGGAACTAGCAATTAGGATGATAATTGTATGCATGGAAGAATTGTGATCATTGATGTCCTATGGTTTTCCTGAACCAAAACTTGCACTACTGGATACGTTGATTTTGATGGCCGTGCCATGCAAAACGCTGAATACTATATACACCAGGAAGGTTACACATCAAACGTTTTTAAATATGAATGTTTTTCTGCGTTTTGCTTTCTTTTCAGAAACCATGGTGTAGATAGTTTGTCCGAGGCATGGGAACTGTCAGTCATACCCAGCCCAGATTCTCTGTTGTGATTGGATGAAGATGGATGACATCATGACGGCTTGCGAGACCAGGGACCCTCCCCCATCCCCCTGTTTTCATTTGTAACTGAAAAATGTATTAAATATATTGAAAGTGGATATTCTCTTGTCATGTTCTATTTTTTGTGATTTACATTTGAGACATGCATCCTTGAGGATCCAAAGAAGAAGAAAAAATAAAGTGAGGCTTTGTAGGTCATTCAAGATTTTATTTAAATACAAGTTTGTTTTCTTTGGAGACAACAGTAGATGTACCAAATAGGAAAATGGTATTTACATCATGGGTCAGAAATAGTAAGAGGTTGGTGAGGTCATCTCCAAACGGGAAGATGGGGATCAATGGTTTAATTCACTATAGTTTTTCAGAGCTCAAGTTAGGCTTATTTTTTGTGTGAAATATTTACATTTGTAAAAAGAGTCCAGAGCCCTGAAATGCATGCATTGTGCAGTGTTGGGAGAAATGCATAAACCCTCTGCTTTATCGCTTGTTGGACTTTTCCTGTGCTTTCTATTACAGTACAATTTAAGCAAATCTAAGGGATTTTCTTTGCAGAGGGAGGTCCAACTTAAACAGTACATGAAACAGTAAACAATCTAAACTAATAAAATGAATTGGATCAGTGAATATAAACTGTTAAGGTGACCTCAAACTGAGTGGGATCTACTCCGTTAGTCCAATGATGTAAGAAAACTATTGCAGCATAATCTAACCTTTTTTTCATTACATGACAATTTCAAATTAATTTTTTATAGAAGAAATCCAACCATACCAATGGCTTCCAAATGGAGTGGTTAGGCAGTCACTCGTCAACATTCACAACATTATTTGCTTATTTGTTTGAATTTGAACATACAATCATTTAATAATTATTTCATAATTCAACAAGTGACATTTTTGGTAGACCTAATGTCTGTCGAGAATCCTGACAATGAAACAAATGTGATGTAATAAATTAATACTGTAATACATATAACATATAACAAATAACAAATAATAGGGCACAGGGCATGCTGTTGAAGAAAATGGCCACCAAAAGTGTCTCTTGCTCTTCAGGGCATCGTCTATTTGTGGCTACATTTGACACTTGCCAATGTTAGTTAAGCCCGATGTTAAGAGGTAACCGCACCGGTTTATTTTAATCCACAGGATGTGTCTTAAGATCCAACGCCCTTAAAAAGTCATCCGAAAGAAAGCTTCAAACCATTAAAAAAATAAAAAAAAAACACCCTGCGTTACAACCGTTGCACTTTGACCTCTCACTTTGAGACGCGCGTGTTGGTGACACCCGTCGCCATGGCAACGACTCTTATCAGGGACTCCTCGAAAAGCGGTTGTTGTTGTTGATGTTATCATCAGCGCAAACAACACCGACGCCGCGCTCCCTTAGCTGTCCTTCTTCTCGCGGGTCATCTTGATCATGGTCTCTGGCGAGCGGTAGAGGAAGATGAGCTTCTCGCACATGGTCTCCTCCAGTTCCATCTCGCCCGTCTCCCGCACCACGAAGATGTCCGTGCACAGCTTCAGCACGCGGTCCACACACGGCAGCTCCTCGAACATGATGGACCGGGAGATGCCGGTGAACGACTCCCGGATGAACTTCCCCACCACCAGCACCACGGACATGTACAGCCCCACGATGCTGTGGGCGGAGGAGGAGGAGGAGGAGGAGGAGGAGGATAAGAAGATGGTTTGTGGATGTTTGTATATGTTGGGGATGAGCCGATCAATTAATAATAAATTAATTTTGGGGCATAAATTATAAATGATTCCCCAAAATCATAGTCACAATACGATAAGAAAAGTAGGCATACACAGTATAGACAGTATAGACATATATATAGCGACAGAGAGAGATAGATAGATAGATGAAACAAGTGTGGATTATGGAACAGGGGAATTGTTTTCACAAACCCACAATAAGCCAAAAAATGATTAGAAGGAGCTGTCTGCTACCGACCCGTGACCCGCCAGGAAGCCCAGGCTGGAGGGGCTGACTTTATCGTTGATCACCACCATCTCGATGCTCTGGCAGTTGCTGGCGGTGAGGCTGGGGCCGGGCACACACTCCTCCACCATCCACCACTGGTCTGCCTTCTCCGTGCTCCCGGTGGCCCGCTGCAGTCTGATGGACAGCGGCCTGAAGAAGCCCAGCACCTGGAGGTCGTCCGGCCGCTCCGAATGCTCTGGGGGAGGAGAGCGAGTGGTTGTTGAGGGTCAGACAGCGTTGATCGGGCCATTTGATTTGATTGAGTTGGTTTACGAGGCCAACTATTCTTTTTCTTTTAGAAACACTAATAAACACTAGAAATAACACTCAAATAATGATAATAATCATGATAATAATAATAATAATAACAACAGCAACAATAGCAATAGGGTTAACAGTAAAGAACTGCTTATGGTGTTTATGTATCAACATCCTTTGGTGTTTGTGAAAAAAAATGAAGAAATAAATGACCCACCAACTTGCATCCTGGTTGCCATCTTGGATTCGGCTCCTTTGGGGCCCCTGATGAACTTTGGCAGAAGGGACTGAATGATCCTGAACGACACAATGGCATTGCAAAGGTTAATGCTGAAACCCAATTTAATGAATACCTATAGCTCACTCGTTTTCACCTGTAACAACTGTTAACAATTTACCACGCATCGCCATATTTAAAATTATAGATGTCTTGTAAATCATTTACTAATTTAAGTGTTAAAATGTTGGCAAAAGCACGTCAAAAGCAAACCGTCTGTTGGCACTCACACAGGCTCTCGGCTGGATCCTTTGAGCATCTGAACGATGCTGTCCCTCAGGGTGCTGCTCAGATACTTCACCGTGTGTTCCCCCATGGACTCCACGTTCATGGACAAAGAAGCATTCCTGTGGACAAGAGAGTTATGCATCCATGAAAAAACACAAAAAAAGTATTATTTTGTAATTTTGTTTCATACATTGCACAATGTGGCTTTCATAAATGATTTGACCAAATCCTGTGTTGTTGTCGCCCACTAGTGGCTGAAATCACCATGGCAGCTTATAGTTTCTTTCATTATTTTCTCCTACACTGATTCAGGCACATACATGTACATAGACTACTTTAACACCAAAACACCGTCTTCTCTTAACATCTCATATCCTACTGAATGTAACGTTACACAGCTACAACAAGACTGCATTCACACAAAAAAACAACACACCGATGACCGCTGACCTGAGTAGGGTCCAGCGCAGGGTCATGTAGAAGTGGGAGGAGTTACTGAGCTCCTGGATCATGGCCTGGCGGCTGGCGGGGCTGATGGTCCACATGAGGCTGGCGTCACTCTTGATCTTGGCGGCCACAATGTCCTCCGCCTCGTAGTTCATGA